>JAKSZT010053882.1:9332428-9536690 GCA_026826555.1 Tolypeutes matacus | reverse complement strand
CCGACTCTCTTTGAAGTCTCTTAGCCACTTGAACTCATTTGTCTTTACCATTTCCCCCTTTTATTCAAGGTCTTTTTCCAGTTGTGTTGCCAGTTGGCACTTGGGAAAAGTTTTCAATTAGCAATAATCGTGCCTCGGATAAACCTCATTGGCTACGATACTGCCACTGCACAAAGTATCCTTTTAACCATATTAAAACTATAACCATAAGTATAGCACATTCAGTGAGTTCTGTTTCATTATAACAAATTATGGAATACAAGTAGGTGGTGAGAACCCCAGAATTTGTAGTCAGTTGGTCAGATGTATGGATAGCC
The DNA here is from genome assembly GCA_026826555.1 of Tolypeutes matacus. NCBI lineage: Eukaryota > Metazoa > Chordata > Mammalia > Cingulata > Chlamyphoridae > Tolypeutes > Tolypeutes matacus. The sequence goes on along the minus strand of JAKSZT010053882.1, from coordinate 9,536,373 downwards.
TGGGCCCCCAAGCTTGTGACTGGTACCTGAAGGGCAGAGGATTGCCTTTTACCTGTAAAGTCTGGCCTAACTCAGGGTAGTTAGAGTCAGAATTGTACTGACTTGTGTTTTATCAGTTTTTGTTCACAGTTGCTGATTGAACTTTTGATAACCTTACACTCTGAAAGACAGGTAATCAGCAATATCTGAGCTCTATCCACATATGACTCAGCTGCTGAGTCTGAAAGAAAACACATACAAACACCATATTCCTACCACACATACACACATACACACACACACACACACATACCGCAACAAGCCATTGTGAAATACAGTAATTCTTTTCAGCTATTTTAGTTAGCATGTTAAGAGTTTATTCAGTTTTTACTATTATTCTTCCAAGTTTATTCCATCATTTGTTTTTATGTTTTATTAAGTGGAGTGAGAAAAGCCATAAATAAAACCTTGCTATTTATGGCAAATCTGTTGTGTGTGACTCAATAAACTGGACCAAAGTTTCTTGGGCAGGGCCCCAAAGTCAATGAAATTAGATGATTTATTGAGATCTTCAAACACAAACTAGAAGTAGTATATAAAAAGGCTGTGGTCAATAGCCACATTAATCATAAAAGTGTTGACTTGCTGCATGTATTAAATAAATTTAACTTTTATAGGGTGTCTCACACAGTTATACCCTTCAGGGAAAAAGCACATTCTCTGTTGCCTTAACTTCAGTTCAAGCTGAGTAACGTGGCATAGGCTAGCTAAAACTCAAAACTCTAACCAAAACCAAGCAATTAATGCACATCTAAATAAAAAAGTATTTTATATGCATGCTAAGGAGACAGAACTTCTGTTTTAAGGATCTCCACTTGGAGAACTGTAAGCCCTAAATTTCTCTCTCACAGAATGAGAGAGCTGCTTGGTTACCTCAAGGAAGTCTAGATTTTTCTGAACATATTAGACAATATTTCTGAATGCTTTCATATTTTCTGTTTGAATGTAAGAAAAGGAAAGGTTTAACATTTCCAACCTTGAATACATAGACTGTAACTACTACGCATTCTTCTCTACTCTCCAGCTTAGAAATATATTGCTCTCTGTTGTTTCCCAGACATTCTCAGGTGTCTCTCATCAGTGATAAAGCAGAAAAGTGAAAGAGTGGACAAAGACAGTACCTTTGGGCTTTTCAGTGGATCTGTGTGTGAAAGCCAAAATAACAAAAACACAAGTAATTTAATAGGATCCATCATAGAAACTGATACATCAAAAATGAGGCCATTATTTGTCCAGAGCCCAATCCTCATCACTTTATATATGTGAGGTATTATTAGAAAAAAGAAGAGGAAGCAGAACTTTTCCTGCATTTATCTAAAGGCTAGGACAAAATTTCCTGAGCAGAAGAATAAAAGTTTCTTAAACCTTAAAACAGGGATGTTAATGCTTGCCTTGTCTACCTCACACAGTTGTAGTCAAACTCTAAAGAGATAATTTTTTGGTAAAAGTGCTTTGAATACCATAGATTGCTTTAAAAAATATCTCTCCATTTTCTCCTCAAAAGTTCAAAGTGACAGCTGGAGGGCAGGTGATAAACAGAATGGGTAAAAATGGATATTAAATGAAAGCACATGTGAAGAAGGCTCCTTTGGTCACCTCTTATACTTCCATCATGTATCCCTTTAAGCAGGATAAAAACTAACCTGACTGGTTTGATTCCAGGACGTGGGTGGCCACAATTATTTGTGAGAAGATTCGCAGTGCGTTGAAAGGCCACATGAGAATGCGACTTGCTCTTCTCTCTCCTTGCCTTATAAATAATAAGGAGCTCTGGTCATCCTGTCCCTTTCTTTCTTGCATTTAAAATATTGATCTTGTCTTCTTAGTCTCCTGATACTCCATGATGCCAGCTAGAAGATGAAAATATCCCAAGATTTAGGTTAGGATTTTTTATTTATTTATTTATTTTTATTGTGGGTAAAAATCAAAATTCTCACAATACATACAAACATTTGCAAAATGATAGGCCATTTTAAATCAGCACACACCACTCAGAACTGAGTGGGAGAGAGTGTGGTCTACAGTGTGAACTGTGGTCTATGGTTGGTGGCAAGGCTCCAGGATGTGTAAGTTCATTGAGGATGGTGGGCCACACTTGTGGGAGATGTTTGTGTGGGATGTGGTGAGAGGTGTGGGAGGTGGGCAACATGGGAATCCCAGTGGGTTCCGTGTAATATTTTGGGTAATCTAAGCACCTCTTAGGTTAGGATTTAACAGAGTTTCCTAAGGACTTGAGGGCAAAACTTTGCATTGGGCTCTGAGTACAAGCTCAGATGAAACTAAAGCCACTGTCTTTTTGACAAATTCTTCTCTTGAGAGAATCATAAGAAAAAAATATCCTGGGGTAGAATTCAGGTCCTATTCTATGTCGTGGCTGTATTACCAAAACCTTGCCAAGGTTTGTGATGTATATATCACTAGAGTTACTTTTACCATTATTGTTTGTTTATTCAGTCAACAAATATTTTCTTCTAGGCATAGGAGACACAGAAGTAAACAAGGAAGATAGGCAGATGAGGATTCTGCTTTTGTGGAATATGTCCTCTACTGGGGGAAGGGCGTCATAAATATTTATATATATGAAGAGAGGTAGAGGAGAAGAAAGGAGGGACAGCCTCTGAGACTGTGTTGGCTGGGTAGCACTTTCTAAGGAGATTACCTTAACCTGAAGGAGAAGGTGTAGAAAGAGAAAGGGACTCAAGATGTTGCTCAGAAGTCTGTAGATGGTGCCAGCAAAGGAGGCCGAGAAAGTATGAGGAAAACCAGGATAGTGGGCATTCGTGTAGTTCAGAGCTTCCCTACTCCCTACAGTTAAATGAGGTTTGATTCTTGCCATCACACAATGCCAACATTTTGTTAACTACTAAAAGGAAATAATTGCATAAATTTTATAAGGTGTCTTACTGCTTGGGTAGTCACAGGCACATAATTAGTGGCCATCTCCTAGCCATTGCCTACACCCCCCCAAACCTCCTTTTCTATTGCTTTAGTATGTTTCCATTACACAGCCCAGGGGAGATGTTGGATCTAATGAAAAAGACCCAATGAGACCTTAACCCTGGAAACCAGGAACAACCAGCCCCAGATACATCAGGGAAGAAAATGGTCAGAGACAAGGTCTTTCACCCTGGGGTGGATAAATAACCCCATCAGTTAGCACAAATTTGTCTCTCTTCTACAATGCAAAGTGGGGCATGCAGAGCTGCCATCAACTGACCCTGACCTGAGCAGTTGGTCACCCTGGGAGACCGGCCATGATGGGCTCTCTTCCCTTGCTCTTTTGGACCCTTTGTACTGTGTAAGTAATAAAGTGTCATTTGCTGAAAGTTTCTGTTGTTCCTGAGATTGTGTTCCCACAATGTGCCACATAGCAACTCACTCTACAGATTTTGACACAATGAGCAGGGTGCATGGGGAAGTATGAAGTGGTTTGATTTTTTGGTGGTTCTTTTTATTGCTCCTGCATTCCTTTTGTACAGGAGTATTTGGGGCAACATAGAACTCATGGTTTTGTGGGCTAATCTGAGGGAGTTTCCCTTCCCTACCATCCTGGGTAGAGGTATTACCCTGCAGCTGGGGGACTGAGGGTGTGCTGTCTCCATCCTGTGGGAGACAGGTGGAGAAAAGTGGGACTTTGAAAATCCTCTCATGAATGCCAAGGAATTGGCTAGCTGGATCTATGATGAGATCAATGAGGATGGGGCTTCTACCATCTGACCTATAATCCCCTGGCTCATGGCTTCTTATATCTGCTCTCATTCTGGAACCAGGCACACTTATCACACTCAGGCTACCCAGACTGATCTTGAGTCAGTGTGAGGCTGATAATTACTCTGGAGACTATTAGAACCAAAGATGGGGAACCAGAGGTATAAACAAAAGTGCAAGCTTTAAAGGAGAAGGAGATATGGGGTATGAAAGATAGATATGGGTAGAAGCCCAGAAAGGATCTTCTCTTGTGGCTGTCCTGACTTTACCATGAGGGTACAATGACAGCCCTTATCAACCAGGCTGAGCAGAAAAGTACTGCAGGCCCTGCACAACCACAATCTTTGTTTGACTAGATCCTTCAGGGGGTAAGAGGAGCATATCCCACCACAAGTGGCCTCCCTTGAACTCCAACTAAACTTTGGAGTAGTGAGGAGGAAGCTATGGTCATGCTGTGACAACTGGGTTTTGGGGCATGGGTATTCCACCACCACCCTTATCTTACCCTCCAGGGATTTAGCCTCTCACCAGATTCTAATTTTGTGGTGGGACATTGATGATTTCATTAGAAAGGGCCCCTCTGAGTGGGATGACAAGCTGATATTGAAACCCACCCTTGGGCTTCCCCTGGGAGATGTGACTGAGCAGGTTTATCTTACCATCCCTGCTTGGGGTGGAGGATCCCATGCTACAGATATGGCCACCATGGTAATTGGCAGAGGAGCCAGACTGGTGGGCTGTGGGCACATGCCTCTTACTCCAGCGGGTCCTAAAGCATGCAGGTTGGGTCAACAGTCACCCCTTCCTCTCCGGCCCTGCTCATCAAGTTGTGTTATTATGGCTGCTAGAGCAGGGGTCCCCAGGGAATGCCATGGATGGGGTCTCCAATGAGTTACTTTGGGAGAAATATGGGCTGGGAGGAGGACTGCAGGCTCCACAAAGACAATCTGCCCCTGATCAGGCTCCTCTTCATAATCCCTGATGTGGAGGGAGTGGGAGGAAGAACCAGCAGATCTCCGACCTCTCAATTTGGCCCCAACTGAGGAGTCTGGCTTCGGGGAGGAACCTCTCTACCCATAATTTACTAAGTTAAAAATGGCCAAGAGGTGAAGCCAAGGTTCCCACCCAAAGGCCATATGTTCCAGTGCATATACAAATTGTGAGTGGTGAACAAACCTTTATGATGCTTCTGGATAAAGGCACCCAGGTTGCTCTTATTCCAAGAGACACAGGGCAGCCAATAAGGTTGGAAGGTTTTGGACATTCCACTTGGATACTGTGGGTCAGTTCCTGTGGCTTTTTGGCTTCCCATGTGGCCATGTTTTCCACCCAGTAATACCTTGTAGGAGTCAATGTCCTGCACTGCTACTTCTTCCAGCACTGACTGTGTATGCACTTCTGCATCCCAGCAAATTCTGACCATCAGGGTTGGGCAAGTGACAGACTGCACAACCACCAGTACTCCCATCTCCTCACCACATTATCCAGCAGTGGGAATATCACCTCCTGATGGGAAAAAGGACATTACTGAAATCATAAAGGACCTTCAATTTGTGGGTATCCTCCTGGTGTGGCCAGTGAAAAAGGCGAGTGGAGCATGGCAGCTGACTATAGACTATTGGTGCCCGAATGCAGAAGTGCCCTCTTTGGCATCTGAAATCATAGATATTGTGCTATCTGCATATTGGTGCCAGCATATTTCTTACCTCTTTACCTTCCTGGAGCCTCTATAGTGGGTGACAAGGAAAGCAGGAACAGAGGAGGAGCAGGCTTTGCAGGAAGTAAAAGCAGGTGTTTCAGCCACCTTGCCTTTGGGACCTTTGGAACCTGGACCTCCATTGAGCTGCAAGTTTCTACCACCCAGACCCATGTTGACCAGTCCCTCTGACAGAGAGATGGAACAACAGTAATTTTCAGAACCCTGGGTTTTTGGACCAGGAGTTTCCCAGATGTAGTCCAGCACTACTTCCCCTTCCTGAGGCAGCTTCTTGTGTCATGGTGGGCCTTAGTGGGAGAGGAGGGATCACTGAAAGCTCTCAGGCCTTCATGAGGCCAGAAATCTCCTCAGGTCCTGAGTCTGGGTAATCAGAACACTCACCCAGGCAGAGCCCAACAAAAGAGTACCATCAAATGGAAGTGGTATATTCAGGATCACAATCATCCAGGCCCCCAGTGAGTGACACGCTTGCATGAGCAGGTGGCCGAGGCCTGCCTCAACAAAGATACTGTTGCAACACCAGATGAGGGCCCTTCTTGCCCTGCTTTGGCATCTTGGGGACTCTGACTCAAGAATGCCCCCACCAAGTGCTGAGCTCTTGTTCACTGATGAATAGGCCAAGCTGAAACCATCTGGCATTCACTGGGCAGCAGTCAGTTTCCCTCACCTTGGGCAGACTGTATGACACTTCAGACACTAAAAAGAGTGCCCAAAAGACTGAATTCCAAACAGTCTTCTTAGCCCTGGAACACTTGGACCCAAGCACTTTTGTATACCTGTTTACTGACTCATGGACTACCACCAAAGGCTCTGCATTCTGGTTAAGTTCATGGAACGAATGTTATGGGATAATCTAAGGTTCCCCATTGTGGTGAAGGGACCTTTGGAAACACTTGGTAGCATGGACAGGCACCATCTATGTTACCTATGTTGAAGCACATGGAAAGGCCATGTATCATGATGAACATCATTGGAATGATCTAACCAATAAAGGATGCAATGAGTTGCTTTTCATATCCAACAAGCCTGGAGATTTTCCTGGGAGAGAGGCAGAGGATGAGCCCTGCCTGGAGGATGAAGACAATGAACTTACCCTCAGTGACATCCATGAAATAGGTGATTTTCTCATGGACGGTTCTACTGCTGGATGGTTTCACCACCAAATTGGACATGGAAATTCCAACACTATGAAGTTATGACCCCAGGAACATGGAGTAATTCTTTTACTAGAAGTGTCCCAATATGCCATTTTCCAATGTGAGAGATGTCAACTGCAAGCCAGAGCATGAAAAGAGCGTTTAGGAGCTGTTCCAAATGGGCTACACCCATGGCTTCTCAGGCAAATGAACTACATTGGCCCTCTCTTGCCATCCTAAGGAATGTCCTATGCTTTGATTATGTCAGACACTGATTTAAGTCTTGCCTTTCCAGTTTATCATGCAGATGGAATACGTACATGTAATACCTTGGAAAAGTGCCTTTGCCACCCCTTTGGGTACCAGATGACATCTCCTCTGACCACAGACCCCATTTTAATGCACAATCCACTCAATGATGAGCCTGGCCTCACAGAATTATATGGAACTTCCACATCACCCACCACCCCTAGGCAGCCAGTATTGTAGAGAATGTCACCTAGAAAAGGAGCTTCGACATCTACACCTTGACAACTCTTTCCTTGGATAGATTGTTCACCTTACTTGGGCCCTCTGGAAGCTGAATTCAGCAGTTTCCTGAAGGAAACATGGCCTTATATCACTTCCAAGCACAGGGAGGGGACTAGGGTGGGGAAGGCTTTGCTGCGTGTCTGTACTTAACATCCAGCAAGATCAGGATTGACCCCAAAAGTGGGATCAAGAACACACTGTTTGAGACTCTGCTTTTCAGTTACTATCAGGGGATCACCTGCTTTTTACCCCATTACACTGTCCACATGATTCCCAGGATGGTGGGAAGTTAACGCTACCAGGTGGAGGGGTGGGATGATGGAGCAGACCTAGAAGTGCTTAACACACTAGAAGTTGTGTGTGCCACCTACCCCTGGTAGGACCATTGGTCTTCTTGGGAACAGTCATGGGACATCTTTGATGAGTCCTGACAACTCCCACCTATTAGGAAATGGTGGAAGTGGGCCAGATAATATGGGTGAGGCATGCAGATCAATGAGAAAGAAGTAAGGTTATAGCTCAGGGCAAGGGACAAACAGACTGGCTGGCCTTAGAAGGAAAAAAATGTTACAGCAAATAGGCTGAGAGAAGTGTCTCCCATGAGAAGTGGTTGCATGACCACACTGTCAGGACTGGTTATTGCTCCTTCCTCTTGATTTCTATAGATTTGACCTGGCAGCCACTTGGAAGAAAGACATCTTTGTCCAGCTGACCTGGGCCATTATGGCAGCAGGGAAGCTAACCAACTGCTGGATCTGCCATCTGATCCTTTGCTTTCTCCCTCCTCTTTGCCAAGTTTGGATTGACACTCAAGGAGCTGATTTTCCCTGCCTCATGTTTGAACTAACACCAGGAAGTCCTTCATTATGCCTTGTGACAAGGATAACAGCACAACCATTGATTATGCACTCTTCTTCTCCACACTCCTGGACAACCTGTCAGGATGCAACAATCCCCAGTGTCATGAAACACAAATGGCTTAGTCATCTTTCCAACTAATTATCTCAAATAAAGCATGATTTGCCATAATTCTGGATTCACATTTTTCAGCAGATCATTGTTACCCTGAAAGGCAATAAGCACCAACGAACACATGATATGCAATCTATCAGCCACCTTGGCTGACATTGTTGAATTCACAGCATGAGACCTTCAGGTTTAGCAAAAAATCATTAGACTCTCTAGCCAAACTAGTGTCTGATCATTGCATTGTCTCAGAATTCATCCTAGAACAAAAAGGAGGCATATGTGTTATTGTTAGCACTTTCTGCTATACATGGGTTAATACCTCGGGGAACATGGGACAGAAAGTTACTAAAATCTAACAGCAAGCTCATTGGCTGCAAACTGTACAAACAAACTCTATGTAGGACCTTTTCAAGAGGTAGGGGGATGCAATCATTATTCCAGACAGGCGTAATCACTCTGCTTGGAGTAATGGTATGCATGGGTGAAGCTCTCCTAATATGCTGCAGCCACTGGTGTACCACACCTTTACTGTCAACATTGATGAGAGCTACAGGCCAATAGGCCCAACACATCTCCACCTTCACGTATGAGGTTGAGGAAGGGTTTATGTTATGGAAGTTAATGTGGAGAAGTAGGCTAGGCCTGGTCGAGAGGCTGGGAATAGACTGCTGGGGAGGTCACAGACACAAACCATCTCCTAGCAGCCATCTCCTAGCCCTGGACTAACTCCCACCTCTTTTTTCTCTTGTGTCAGTATGTTTTCATTCTGCAGCCCAGCATAGATATAAGTTCTAATGAAAAGACCTAACTAGACCTTTGACCGCAAAACTGGGTATAAGGAGACCCAGATACTTATTAGGGCAGAAAACCCTCAGTGGCAGGGCCCTCTTTCCCTGGAGTGAATAAATACCCTCCTTTGGCAACAAAAAAACATGTCTTTCTTCTCTGACATGATGTGTGGCCTACAGAGATGCCAAGCACTGACTCTGTCCTGAGTAGTTAGCTTCCCCAGGAGACCAGCCATGATGGGATCTCTTCCCCCGGTCTTTTGGAATCTTTTTGCTGTGTAAGTAATAAAGCAATAATTTGCTGAGATTTTCTGTTGTGTCTGAGTCTGTGTTCCCATGATGCACCATGTAGCAACTTGTTTAACACTTACTAAAACCATTTGTGAAATAATCAGACTTTATAGCTTTTGTGCCTTTGCTATAACAGTTGATAGTTTTCATTTGGTGAATATCAAAAAGGGAAAGACTATGTGTTTGAACTAATCCATAAAGGGCGTGAGGTCCTTTTGATTGGATTACATCAGTGAGACGTAACTCAAGTTCAGTCTCCACCCACTTGCTGGGTCTGATATAAGCAGAGACACAGAAAGAGACAGACACAGACACAGATAAAGGAAGCAAATATATCAATTCTCCAATGGGGGAAAAAAGGACCCAGTTTCTCCCAGAGCTGAGCTGCAAGGAGAAAAGTCCCTGAGAAGCTCAAAGAGATGAGGCCCAAGGAGATGCACCATATGCCTGAAACTTGGAGCTGAACTTGGGAAGAAAGTGGAGCAGCCAAAACTGATAGAGGAGGCCAGAAAAGAGACAAGCCCTACGCCTGGCTGCCCTCAGCTGAGCTCTGGAAAGCTAGAGTTTCTGGAGGGGAAGGCAGAGACCTTGGCAGAGATTGGCAGTCATCTTGCTTCACCATGTGGCAACTGACTTTGGTGAGAAAGCATCTCTGCTGATGCCTTAATCTGGACATTTCATGGTCTTGGAAGTGTAAGTTTTACACCAAATAAATCCCCATTATAAAAGCCAACACATTTTTAGTACTCTGTATCGGCAATCTTTGGCAAACTAAAACATTAGTGAAGCAACATTGGCTAAACTTCTTAAGAGGTTGTTACAGTTCATGCCACAAGAATCAATGCAGAATTTCACCCATAATTGGAGGACTTTGAAATGAACTTGAATTCTTTACCCATATTTCTCAGGATACAATATATCTCATCTGGGACTGTCAGTATGGTTTGAAATGCTGCAAATTCAAGTGTTTAATGATCAGATTTGTAATGGTTTTAAAAATCATATGTGGTATCTCAATCTATATCAATACTAATAAGGGAAACTCAAACATTTCACAAGTAAGCATAGTCTTATCTTTGAAGTGGCAGAATGTCTGCAGGCCATAATGTGGTTCTATGAAAGATGATAGGTGGGAAGAAACAAATTTACCCAGGGAATTTTGGAACAGTGAGAGATGAGTCTAAATAATATTGATTTGAGATTTTTGTATAGTTTGGAGGTCAAATGGAAACCAGATGGACAAAAGAATTTAAAAATATTTGCTTTACAATATGATAGTGGTTAGGGGAATAAAGTGTGTGTATAGCCAGCGTCCTGGCCAACCCTCTTCTAGGTCTATATCTCAGAGGTTTTCTCACATCTGTCCCTAAGGGAACATGCATGAGATTGTTCATCATAGCAATTATTACAGAAGAGGAGACTTTGAGGGAGACTTGGAGTCCATCAACAGGGGAATGGGTAACTGAAGTGTGGTGGATGAATACTGATTATGATGAATGTGATGTCACAGTGAAAGATGAATACCTAAACACTTGCATGGAAAAATACACAGAATACAGAAATATAATATGGAGTGAAAAAAAAACAACAAGAAGAAGCAGAAAGAAATTCATAGCAAAATTCCATTTACATTTGAAATACCCCAAATAATACTATGTATTTTGTAAGAACACATTCATATTAAAATAAGACACATTAGTATGGAAAGAGGAGGATGGAAGCAGAAATAGTGGGTAGAAGATAAAAAATTGAGTAACTAAAATGAAATAAAAAGAGAGCTTATGTTGATAATCTCTCTGAAATGAGGAGTGTAAGTAACTCAACTCTCTGCATCTGAGGACAAAAAGATTTTAAAAGACAATGGAACATTTCCCTTATTCACTTCTCCAAATTCCTCTCAAAAGTAATGAAACACAAATCCTACTGAGTGAAATAACTGAAAATAACATCTGATGTCATCTCAAGACAATGCAGCAAGATGTGAGTTGGAGTTTGTTCCTTAGCATTCCATGCATGTGTGTCCCAACAGCTCCTGAATGTTTTGGTGGGGCCTGGGTGTCTGGCGAAAGACGCAAGGATATAACACTACAGGAACAGACAAGTGTTGACATTTGTTTAGTGACCTTCAATTTAGAGAGAGTAACTCATGTCCACACATTAGTAGTCCTGAGTTGTGAATATTATAAGAAAGACAGGATGATATCAAAATCATGCCATGTGCAATAATAGAAAGTGAAGAAAAAAGATGTGCTTCTTCCCCTTTCCCTTCCCTTTTAGCTCTTACAGTGCCTACAGATGTTTTCCTTCTGACTCTTATCTTTGCTTCCCTCTATGACCCTTCCCCTTATACTGATTTTGTTTTTAACTTTCCTTGACTCTCAGGCTCGGCCTCCTGACTTCCTTGTAACTAATACCATATCCCCGTCGGCGTGGCATCCACTTGAAGATTATTGCTTTGCACTGGCATCTGAGAACTTCCTCCTCTCCTGACCCTGACAGCCACCATTCAGTGTTGTATATTTGGGAAAGAGAGGAAGGGCAGAAGCTCCCACACAGAAACATCTGTGTCAGTGTCCATTTTCTCAGATCTACTTAGAATATTTTTCTTCATACTATATGTGCTATTAGAGTGGTCTAATGTTGCTTTTTAATGAAACCCACCTTTAGGTTTAGGGAAAATCACTTTCATATTTATACATAACCTTCCTCTGTGAAATCTGAATGTTTATTCCCAAGTTCTCAAAAAGGCACTGGCCAGGGAGAAGACCAAAACTGATATGGTACTTAGGGCAGTAAGCTAATAAGGATCATTTTATAATTTAGCACTGAACTACCCTCCTTGTATAACTAAGGGAGGAGGGATTTTCATTGGATTGAATATCTGCTTCCTGTTCTGATTATTAGCACCTGCTCCAAATTTGGATGAGAATGCCACGTGCAGGGCCAGCATCTGGTGTCCCAAGCCAAAGTGAGCTTAGAAAGCTCCATATGTGATCACAAATGGGAAAGCTTTCTGGCTGAGGTTTTCATTAGGCAAATGAAAGCTTTAGGGTTTCATTTCACTTCAAAGACAGTATATGCTCCAAGCAGTACATCCTGTTGCCCTGGTTTGATGATGTTATATTAATAGCCATGACGTACCAAAGCCAAAGAAGTATCCATTTCCGAGTTGTAAAGCCTGAGTAGCTGGGCAATGCTGATGGGTTTTTTGAGATGATTAAAATATTCCTAAAGTCCTCAGAAACTTGCCCCTAAAACATATTTGCCATTTTGTGATGGATGAGCTCTGCAAATATTTCAATGACCAGGACTTAAGTCAGCTATGCTGTATAAATAAGCAGGAACAAAAGTCAACTCAAGTGTTAGGAGCAGCAACTCTAAAAGAATTCTTCAACTTTTCATTTTACCTTGCTTTTCAACTAATGCTATCTCTGTTCATTAAAACAGATTGATGTAACAGAGAAACATCACATTTATTAAGTGCTTTCTCTGTACCAGATATGTTGTTAGATAAATTAGCATGTCTATGATTTGGCATTGGCCTATTTTTCTCTCAGATCCTTTCCCCACTCTTTTTGCTGTATTCTCTTTCATGTGGAACTATATTTCCAAGACTTTCAAGTGGGTTTGGTCAATGGGAGGCATTGCTGACCCCCTTTCCTGGCGCCTCCTCTGTTGCTCGGTATTTCATGAGCCAGTCCCTCTGAGAGTCACAGCTACTGCTGGGCAGGCTCTCCCTGGTTCCAGCTTCTTCTAAGACCCTGGACCCAAGCTCCAGTAAAGCCACTTTCTCCCTTTGTTCTTCCAGGAATAAGAGTGGTTGTGAGTACCTCTTATCTAATCTCTAGGTTGCCTCAACATCCCTTTATGGGATATATAAACAATTTATTTTTTTATTTCCTATTTGAAATAGCCAAAATGTTTTCTGTTTTCCTGATTGGATATTGGCTGATACAGTGAACATATATACTATCTTGACTAACCCAAACTACAAAATTGTAAGGAAGCAAAGATTCTGCAAAGATATATATATATCTATATATATCTACATATATATATATATGTTCACAGCAATGAAGACAGGAAATAGTGACTAACTCTGACAACATGTGAACCATGTACTCCAAGACTATATTCTTTAAATGACACTAAATTGCCACTCCTTCCCCTCTCTAATCTGCTGCATTATATAATCTTATAGAATCCACATATGATTTCTAGAAAAAGGAAAAGAAAAAAAAAAAAAAAAAAAAATCCCTGCCTAGTTGAAAGAACCCTGGAAATGAAAGTTTAGCAAACTATCAATGATCCACATGCATCTTTCCTTTGTTTCCTTTACCCCTAAAGAATAGATGCCTGTTTTAGTTTCCCAGGCTGCTCAAACAAATACCATGAAATGGGTCTGGTTAAACAATGGAAATGTATTTGTTTATGGTTTTAAGGCCAGGAAAATGCTCAAATCAAGGCAATGCTTTCTTCCTGAAGTTCTGGGATTGGCTGCCTCTATCACATGGCAAGGCATATGGCAGCATCTCCTGGTCTCTTCCTTCTCTTCCGAGTTCTGTCTTAGCTTTTTGTTTCCTGTGGCTTTCTCTCTCTGTGTCTGAATTTCATTCACTTATAAATAACTCCAGTAACAGGATTAAGGCCCATCCTGACTGGGCTAGACAACACCTTAACTGAAGTAACCTCATCAAAAGTTCCTACTTACAATGGGTTTACATCCACGGGTATGGAATAGATTTAAGAACATGCTTTTCTGGGGTGCATACAGCTTTAAACCACCACCATGCACTCACTCCTACTCAAGATCAACCCTTTCCTTGAGTCCTTGTACCATCCCCTCTGTCGTCCTTCATATCCTCGCTTCCTCATAAACCTTTCCTCTCTCCTGTAACTTGAACCTTTTTATTTTTACTGGCTCCTTTCCAACATGTGCATACAAAACTCACATCATTTACTACAACAATATCTCCCTTGAGCCTTCATCCAACACTCTCTGATCTCTTCTTTCATATCTCCAGAGCTTTCTCTGCCTTCTCATCTCCCATTCACTTCTCAGTTCCCTCTGATCTGACTTTTGCCTTTATCACTCTACTTTTATTTTGGAAACTAATGATCTCTTAATTTCCCCATCTTCTAATCCAGTGGTCTTAAAGGATGCCTCTGCTACTTTGGACATGTTGTTGTCTCACATCCATGACTTTCATGACCACTCTCCTTCCCTAGTTCCCTTTTTACAAATCAGACTTTGCTGAAGGCTCCCATTTCTCTACTGTTCCTTAAGTGTTGGTATTCTTCATTATTTTGTCCTTGGCCTACTTCTATTATTAGTAGACATACTCTCACTGGGAAATTTCACAAATTTTTCAAACTTTCAAATATCCCTTTTTTGTTAAAATCCCCAAATGTATATTTGTAGTACCATCTCTCCCAATGTTTGGATTTATTAGCATAATTCCTGCTATCTTTAACTCAATACCTCCTTAATAGAATTCATAGCTGTAACCTTGTAAATTGACTTTCAACAGGTGCTGTCTATTTTACCACCTTCTGCTCATCATCATCTTCTGAATCACTTATATCTAGAACCTGGGAGCATTCCATGATTCATCCTTCCCCCCCACCCACTAACTTTTGCTAATTTTGCCTTCTACATATCCTTCATCTGTTCACTTTTCTCAATCTCCATCATTTCTACCCTAGTTCTGCCCCAATCTTGAGAATCTCCAATCTACATTTTACATCACTAGTGATCTTTGCTGGTCGGTGATGTTCTTCCTTAACCCTCAAACTTTATCTCTAGCATTTCTCCTTCTGTCTATATGTCCCAGAATCATGAGCTATCTTATTTTCCACACATGTGCCATTCTTGCTCTCACCAAACTGTCCTTGCATACATTATTTTATCTTTTGAACAGCTAGCCAGTCTCTTGTTATATCATTAACACTTACCTATCACTTAGATTGCACCACAACTCTGATTTCTTCACGGAAGCCTTACTTTATCCTCCTACCCTATTTCTTTCAGACTATATTAGGCATAATTACCATGATCCCTTCCATCAGAGCATTTTGTCAGGTTGCAATTATAACTTAGTATGAAGATTTGGTTAATATGCATTTCCTCTTCCATTCTATAAGCAATTAAGGGCAGGAAATCTGTATCAAAACCCTAGCATATAGAATAGTACTAATATAATCAGCACTCAATAATTATTTACAATATGAATGAATGAGCAAATGAAAAACCACAGAAGACAGAAACGTTGCTCTGAGTTTGATGGAGCTTGACGTATGGATCTTAGAACATGAAAACCTCTGCAATTCTCTGCTTTTAGATAGTTGTTGTGAGGACAGCCCTAGTTTATATATTAAAAGGATGTGAGTACTTATACAGGATTCATAAATATTAAGCCTATGCCTCTAATATAAAGGTTTTTTTTTTTTTATTGTAGTAGAATAGGCTTTAGAAATGTTGTCCTTGTACTCTGGTCTAAATCAATGTGAGAGCACTGCCTCTCCTCCCTCATCCCACAATTCCTTTGGTCTTTTCCAGAATATATCTTCATTTATCTTCTCTCTACTGGCACCATAAATGCTTAAGATATGCTGAGAGAGGAGCAATAAATCATTAACACAAACAATTTTGGAATTAGGACCGATGCTGACACTTTGAAGCAAGTGGGAATTGGGATTGTAATTTTAATTTCTACTACTGAAATTTATAGAGAGAATTCATGGATAAATGTATAAATCAAGGGAGTAAGCAGCCAATGCAAGAAGGAAATTATATTTTTATTATGAGAGCTGTTTCATGCTGTGCATTTCTTATCACTTACATATTTTGTGGAAAACTCAAAAGCAGCACAACATTCCAAGGATAATCCAGTATCTGGCACTATAGAGACTATGGCTTGTCAAATCCATTGTTTTAAATAAATATTCAGTATTTGGAAAAACTGCATGCATTTGAGTGTGGGATGGAAAAAAGAATAGTTTTTAAAAGAAACAAAACCTGGAACTTGAGCAGAAAAAGGTTCTGTCCTAAAAGAAATCTCTACATGATTCTGAAGCCTGTAGTCAAAACCATAACCAAGGACTGAAAAGGGACCAAGCTTAGTCCCAGACTGACATTTTCATATTTGAATGATTTTCATCATCTATTAGTGACTGTTATTTCCTTTTTCCTTAGAATTGGAGATCTATTTTACCTCTTTCATAGCAAGATCTCATGAAAAGTGTAATTATAAGGAGGGCTTTTAATATGATAGGACCTGAATAGAAAATATTTTATCATATATTTACCTACCCCTCCCCAAAGAAAAACTATAAAAAGGATTTATTTAATGCTCTTTTTTTTCTTTTCCATTTTGCCTTATCCTTATTGTACTTAAAAAAAAAAAAGGAATATATGATATATATTTATTTAGGTATACACACATTTTTGCGTATTTGTATATACACACATATGAGACAACTTGTTAATTGCAAATTTTCCTGGTGTTATATGAAAAAAAAAGAAAGATTAAATCAAGCTCAGGAAAGAATAACAGCCCAAAAGAGGTCTGGGAGAGAAGAAAGTTATAGTCAGGGCAGGAGTCAACATAGGAAAAAAGGGTTCTGGCTCCTCCCTCTCCTCCTGGGAGACACAGATGAAGGAGGAGTAGCCTGTGATCCAGAGGGAAGGACATTGAGTCAGATTCCTTAGGTGATTAAAAGGCACAAAGTACAAAAAAAGTAAGGTATTGGCCGAGAATCAAGACAGATTATAAAAGGCTGCACATAGAAAAGGAGAGTCTGCTAGCAAAGATGTTGAACTTTTTTCCCCCTCTTCTCTTGAAAAAGAGCCATAGAAAAACTGGAATAGAAATGCTTTTATTTAAAACGAAAGAAATGAATACATGTAATTTCTGGGTCATCAGAATAGCTCAGCAGCCAATCCCAGCTCCACCCTCACAGGGAGAAAGTGGGCTAATGACCTTGAATGTCCCTTTTCATCTGGTGGAGATTGAAACACCCTCAGCTGAGACTGGGAGAGACAGAGATGGCCCCCCAAGTGCAACTTCAGCTTGGGAGTAGTCTGGGTAGCTTGCAGAGGTGAGTTTTCTCCTTCAGTAGTTCCCTGCCTTAGCACTGCAAGATGTTATCAGGAGTTTCTAAAGGTGTGAGAAAAGTCAGCCAACCTCCCCGGGCCTGGTTTTCCTCACCTGTAATTCAAATTAGAGGGCCTCTAGCTTACACTACAGATCTCAAAGGCTCTTCCAGCTGTTTTAGCATATCGGAAACATCTTTAAGAAATCCCAAAGGCCTAAATTTAAAATAGTAATTCTCACCCCAAATTCCTTTCTGTCGGTGTCAAACTCAGCACTTTTATGAACAACTCCAGAAAAACTCCTCAGTCGGCTGAACACCATGTGTCCAAGAGGTTAAATGGGAAACAGTGTGAATTACTTAGAGAGCTATTTTATAAACAAACACAAGCTAGGTTTGAACTCTGTACTGATTTGTAGGTGACTCAAATCCAATTTCCTGCTCCTTCACACTCTTTCCTTTCAGGACCAACCACATGAAGTGCTGCAAAGAGAGTCTCCTGCTGAGAACCCCTTCTACCCCCCACCGGGAAGATCCTGGCAGGAAGCCACTGCCTTTTGTCACTATTTGACTGACTGGTAAGTGACACTGAAATGCTCCATCTTGCTCGTTCTGAAGGACAGTAGCAGTAATCCTAAAGGACAAAAAGGTATTGAAAAAACGAAATGGCTTGGAGAAAAACTGGCCAAAATCTCACCCAATGAGAGAACTTAAAGATTCTTCTAAATGGCACCTTGCAAGAGGCCTATCAATCAATCCAAGGGTCTCCACACCTGCATACTATTTCTATCATTGAGCCTTTACCAACCCTATTATGATGCAAAGTTTTGACTCAAGACAAGGTGTCTCAATAAAGCTCTTTCCCAGTCAGTAAAAGCACAGGTCAATTGAGGGCCAGTCCCCAGAGCAGCAGGCTTTAAGAAGCACCTTAGATCTCCCAGCAGACCCTTTCCTTTATGTGCCTTCATGTAGCAGATCTCCTTCTGCGGCCTTGTCTGTGATCTTAGCCTCCTCACTCTCCGTCTTGGCTATCTGCCTGGTCTCCTGCTGTCCTCATCTGTAGAAGCTGCACAGCTCAGCAAGAAACTGTTCTTAGTGTGCCTGTCACAGCACCGGAAGTAAAAGGACACTGAGACAGCTGCCTAAAAGCAAAGGAAGCTCTCGCTGCAGCACCAAATTCATGCTTTTAAGGACTTCTAATTTTACAAAAGGAATCACCCCCAAAACTAAAAGTTAAAGATGAGTGTCACCATGTCTTAAAACTGACAGCTCTGTTTCTTTTCTCTAGAGTGAAAAAGCACGTAAGAATCATGAAAGAAATATCCTCCCAAAGGCTATTGCATGGTTTTTCAGATACCAGTTTGCCATTAGTTCATTGTTTAGAGATTCAGAGTTGTACTTCGTTAGATATTACATATGAATATCTTCCCACAAAGATGAAAATATTTAACCAGGCAATCCTCTGTGTGATGCTATTACTTATTCTAGAATTACTGTTTTATTTGATAATTATGTAACAGGATAAGATATATGAAGACAGCAGTCCTGATGTGTAAATAGGCAGATCCTTCTGGTAATTATATCTGTTTATCAGTGACCTGCTGTTTTATTGATATTTATTCTTTGTAATAGGGTCAATATATTCTCCTTTGTTTTCAGAAATGGGAGCATCATAGTGCCACTCACCTGTGACACTATTTTAATATGAATATATTTAATGTTAATTAAATTATAAAGTTTGAACTTACATTGAACATTTATGTTCTACAATATATACCATGCATTTTAAGAATTAGGGAGTCTATTAAATGCTTGGTTAGTCTCAGTAAGTACCTTATCAATTATATATTTAATTATTGTTATATATCAAGATATGCTATTTCAGTGACGGTTAGTGGAGGAATGAGGGTTTTGATGAAGTGTAGGTTCTTCAAGTACATAGAAAGCAAATGCTGTGATGATTTCTACTTGAACATACATTGTAAATGTCCTGTGTAAATATATGATAGTGAGAGTTCAAATTTTTTTGGAATGTTTGTTATACTCCACTGGGAAATAAGAAAATATAGGTATTGCTAAATATATAGTAGGTATTCAAGGAATATTTGTTGATTTGTTAAGTATTGACTAAAGAAAGCAAGGAAATAAAGTAAACTTTATTATAACTGTGACTCAAATAATACTTGGATTGAGTATTATGGTCACTTATTATGCAGTTTAAAAGCCAGATAAAGTAAGGTAAATTTTATTCTGCTATTGGTGATTTTCTCCTTAAAACTAATTTTTCCTGGTCTTAATTATTTAAGGGAAAAAATAAGGCTAATTTACATTTGGGGAGCAGAAATTCTTCCATTGTCTTATGGCAGTTAGATAGTTGGTGGAGCCATAAATTTTCAATATATCTAACTCACATCCTGATGATACTATAGAACTATAGATGATATATTTATATATATATATATATATATTTTTTTTTTTTAATTTTACCGGGAGGTCCCAGGGATCGAACCCAGGTCCCTCCATATGGCAGACGGACGCCCAACCATTTGAGCCACATCCGCCCCCCTATAGATGATATTTTAGCCAAAATTGTCCAGACCTTTAATTTCCATGCAATTGGAATCAGAAGCAGAGATGACTTAAAAACACAAATGTTTCCAAAAGTTCATTGAAATTAAGAAATTTAAATTGTCTCTCATCTCATAATTATAACCCGAGAATTATTATATTCACCTTCTTAAATCTGCTTATTCTTAAACTTAGATGTGCAAAATACAAGTATTGCTATATAGGACCATTTTTACATTCTCAAGATGTTTGGTTAAAAGTCAGCATGGCACTGTGAAGGATTGTTTGGCAGTTTCTAAGGAAGTGGTATATAGACTTGCCATGTGACCCAGTAATACCATTACTAGATATCTATCCAGAAGAACTGAGAGCAGTAACACGAACAGACATCTGCACACTGATTTTCATAATGGTGTTATTCACAATTGTTAAAAGTTACAAACAACCCAGGTGTCCATCAACTGATGAATGGTAAACAAATTGTGATGTATACACACAATGGAATATTATGCGGCAGGTAAGAAGAAATGAAGTAGTGAAACATATGACAACATGGATGAACCTGGAGGACATTATGCTGACTGAAGTAAGCCAGGCACAAAAGGACAAATACTGTATGATTGCACTATTATGAACTAAATATATTATGTAAACTCATGGAATTAATAATTAGAATATAGTTCTACCAAAAAATAGAATGAGAGTAGAGAATGAAAAGCTGAGGGTTAATCTATGCAGAACTGATAAAAATGTTGTTTGTAAATCTTTGGAAATGAATGGAAATAGTGAAAGCATATCATAGTGTTTGTGACTAGCAGAGATATTATCTAGGAATGACAATGTTTAAAAGGGAAAGTCTAAGGACGTGTATATTACTAGAAGGAAAGATAAAAAATGTAATATGGGACTGTATAATAGTGAAATCTCACGTATAATACTAATATGGGTGATATTGTATATATAAGACTGTGTTACAAAATATAAATACAAATATACTAGAGAGAAGGAAACAGAATAGCAGCTATGTAAAGCAGGAGAAGCACAGAGAGATTGAGAGATAGAGTTTTGTTTGTTTGGTTGCTTGGGTTTTGTTTATTATTATTATTACAGGAATAGCAAAAATGCTCTAAAAGTAATTGAAGTGATGAATGCAAAATTATGTGATTATACCATGTGATGGTTAGGCTAATGTGTAACTCGGCCAGGTAATTGTGCCCAGTTTTTGGTCAAGCAAGCACTAGGTTAATTGTAATATAAGAGCATTTATGGGCTTTAGTCATCAGTGAGTTTACTGCATAGATGGCTGATTACATCTGCCATCAGCAATGAGTAACATTTTATCTAATCAGTTGAATGACTTAAAAGGGGAAGTGATTCCAGCATTCAGAGAGAATTTCCCAGCTCCTCTTTTTTTTATTTTTATTTTTTACATATTATTTATTTATTAGAGCAGTTGTAGATTTACAGAAAAATCATGTAGAAAGTACAGAGTTCTCATATATTGCCAGCTCCTCTTTGGACAACTAACGTCTCCTGCAAACTCATCAGAAACCTTCGTTGGACTTTCATTGGATCCCCTGGTTTGCAGCCTCCCTGCGGAACCTGGACTTGTGCATCTCCACGGTCACGTGAAAAAATCTTATAAATCTCATACTATTTACAGATATCTCCTGTTGATTCTGTTTCCCAAAAGAACCCTGACTAATACAGCTTGGTACCGGAAGTCATTCTTCAGGAACAAAACCTTGAACGTGGGATGTCTGAATTGGCTCTCTAATTATACTCAAGTGTACTAATGACTCCCTTTCCAATAACGAAGAGGCCACTAACAGTCCATGGCGTGAGTTGGCAATGGAAATACACAAAATATCATCACTGTACTCCCCTTCTTCCACACTTATAAGAGGCAAGGATCTGGGTGAGAGTGTTTTCAACACCTTAAGAGAGTTTTGCAGAGTCAAAGGTATAATGATGTTGGCTGGCTCCTCCTAGGTACTCTGGATACAGTTACAAAAAGAAAGAGATGAGCTAAAGGCTTCAAATTTGAAACTTAAATGCTGCATGAATGATGTGAAAGTTTCCATGTGTGCTCTAAAAGAAAATCTTGTCTCCTGCAGCCACAGGCTTGAGATATCTGAGAACCAAACTCGGACTCTCATTGTAAGAGTAGCAGAGTTACAAAGGAAACTAAAATCTCAATGATGCAGAGTATCTGTGGTTAAAGTAAAAGCATTGATTGGAAAGGAGTGGAACCCAGAGGATTGGGGTGGAGACAATGGGATGATGATAATATTGGTGGGGACATTGGAACTTTAAATTCTGCTTAGACTTTACCAGATAAACCTGCAATGGCCTGCCCTGTGGAGACCACACTTTGTTAATCTTGTATCACCCAGCCTCCAGCCAGCCCCAGGGAGTCCCAGCTCTAAGGCAGGTACAAGCCTGACTCAGTATGCACTGTCCAACCTCCACCCTGCCCTAAGGAATCTGTCCTCCAACCCATGCATGCCTGAAGAGATTAATCCTATCTCACCAGAAGAAAATACAAAAGAATGCCCCGAGGTCAGAAGTTTGCAAGACATTTCTAATCCTTCTCCTTACACCCTCACACCTCTTTTCTCCCAGACTTATTACTAGACTAAAATCACAACAAGCCCCCAAAGGTGAAACACAAAGTGTGACTCATGAGAAAGTATGCTATACTCTGAAAGAACTGCATGAGTTTTCCAACTTATATAGACAGAAATCAGGGGAATATGTGTGGGAATGGATACTAAGGGTATGCGATAATGGTGGAAAGAATATAAAGTTGGATCATGCTGAATTTATTGACATGGGCCCACTAACCAGAAATTCTGGATTCAATACTGTAGCTTGAGGGATTAGAAAGGGCTCTACCAGTTTGGGTGGCTGACTGAAACATGAACCAAAAGATGGCCTAGCATGACTGAGGTTGAGATGCTTGATTTGCCCCGGTATACAGTAGAAGAGAGAATTCAAAGGCTTAGAGAGATTGGAATGCTAGAATGGATTTACCATTTAAGACCTGCCCATTCACCCCAGGAATGTCCAGAGGACACACCTTTAACCAGGACTGTGAGGAATAAATTTGTAAGACTAACTCCAGCTTCCCTGAAGAGCTCTGTGGTTGCTCTTCTCTGTAGTCCAGATATTATTGTAGGGAACACTGTAATGGAATCAGAATCCTTAAACATTATGGGGATGATTGGATCTGGGGCCATAAAGGTCAAGTATCCACAGTTAATCACTAAAGGCAAGCTGGGTGTGGTTACCACAATGAAAGGCAGACTCAAAGCCGCACTCAAAATAGTATGAGTTGCAAAGAGTTATGGCGTTGGCTAATAGATTATGGGGTACCTAGAAGTGAAATAGATGGGCAGTCTGCTAAATTTCTTCTGGATCTGTATAAGTAGAAGGGTTCTAGGTCAAGTGAACAAAACCCTAACTCAAATTACAGACGCAGAGAATCACGGCCCCTTAATTACCAGACTTGAGACAGTTTACAGCCCCTTGAATGAGGAGATGGCCAGGTCCCTTTGGGGAAAGACCCTGTCAAACTGCCAAAAATTTATACTCTTAAATTCCTCTCTGAAAGGAAAAAAAAAAAAAAAGAAAATGACTTTTTCTTTTTTGCCAAGGCCAGTGTTGCTGCCGATAAAAAAAAAAAAAAAAAAAGATGCTATAAAAATGGTGACAGCTTCTTTCTAAACAGCCCCTCCGTGTTTAAGTCTTCACTTTGTTTTGTTTTGTTTTGTTTTCCTGTTTTGTTTGCAAAATGGTGAGGGGGTGTTGGGGGGATGGGGTGTTTTTGTTGCAAGTTTGTGAAGACAAATGTTTTCGTTTGTTTTCTACTGATCTGAATGTGTTGGATCTTCACGTGTTGTTTTGTTTTTGCTTTATTGATGCACGGATGCTTTTGAACAGTAGAGCGAAATGCTAGACATGGAGAATCTGCTCTGTTTGTCCTTTATACATTTCTGTAGTTAACAGAACACTGTAATGTGCCTTGGAGCTTAGTAACTTATAATAAATTCAATTGATATTAAAAAAAAAAAAAAAATTATCCTCTTAATCTTCCTTCCACCTTTCCCCAAGGAGACCTATGGCCTTTTACCAGAGTAACTGTGTATTGGGGAAAAGGAAATGATCAGACATTTTGGGGATTAGACATTGGCTCAGAAGTGACATTAATTCCAGAAAGCCCAAAATGTCTCTGTGATCCACCAGCCAGAGTGAGAGCTTATGGAAGTCAGGTAAGTGATGGAGTTTTAGCTCAGGTCCATCTCACAGTGGGTCCAAAGGGTCTCAGACACATTCTATGGTTATTTCCCTAGTTCAAGAATGCATAATCGAAATAGACATACTCAGTAATGGGCAGAATCCCCACATTGGATCCCTGACTTGTGGAGTGAGGGCTATAATAGTAGGAAAGACCAAGTGGAAGCCACTAGAGCTGCCTCTGCCTGGCAAAATAGTAAATCAAAAGCAATACTGAATTTCTGGAGGTATTGCAGAGATTAGTTCTACCATCAATGATCTGAGGGATGCAGTGGTGGTGATTCCCACCACATCCCCATTCAACTCTCCTATTTGGCCTGTGCAGAAAGCAGATGGATCTTGGAGGATGGCAGTAGAGTATCATAAACTTAAGCAGGTGGTGACTCCAGTTGCAGCTGCTGTCCCAGATGTGAAATCATTGCTTGAGCAAATCAACACATCCCCCGGTACCTGGTATGCAGCTGTTGATCTGGAAAATGCTTTTTTCTCAATTGCTATTAGTAAGGACCACCAGAAACAGTTTGCTTTCAGCTGGCAAGGCCAGCAATATACCTTCACTGTCTTACTACAGGAGTATATCAACTCTCCAGCCCTGTGCCATAATATTGTCCTCAGGGAACTTGATCATCTCTCCCTCCCACAAGACATCACACTGGTCCATTATATTGATGTTACCATGTTGATAGGACCTAGTGAATAAGAAGTAGCAAAGACTCTAGACTTATTGGTAAGACATTTGTATGAGAGAGGATGGGAGGTAAATCCAACAAAAATACAGGGGCCTTCCACCTCAGTGAAATTTTTAGGTATCCAGTGGTGTAGGGCATGTTGAGATATCCCCTCTAAAGTGAAGGATAAGCTGTTGCATCTGGTCCCTCCTATGACCAAAAAGAAGCACAATGCTTAGTTGGTCTTTTTAGATTTTGAAGACAATACCTTCCTCATTTGGGTGTGCTACTCCCGCCCATTTACTGAGTGACCAGAAAAGCTGCTGGTTTTGATTGGGGACCAGAACAAGAAGAGGCTCTGCAACAGGGCCAGACTGCTGTGCAAGCTGCACTACCACTTACACCATATGATCCAGCAGATACAATGGTGCTGGAAGTTTCAGTGGGAAATAGAGATGCTGTCTGGAGCCTTTGGCAGGTCCCTACAAGAGAATCAAAATGCAGACCCTTAGGATTTTAGAGCAAAGCCCTGCCATCCCCTGCAGATAACTACCCTCCTTTTGAGAAACAGCTTTTGTCCTGCTACTGGACCTTAGTAGAGACTTAGCCATGGGCCATCAAGTTACCATGAGACCTGAGTTGCCTATCATGAGCTGGGTATTGTCTGACCCACCAAACTATAAAGTTGGGTGTGCACAGCAGCACTCCATAATAAAGTGGAAGTGGTATATATGAGATAGGGTTCGAGCTGGTCCTGAATGCACAAGCAAGTTACATGAAGAAGTAGCCCAAATGACCATGGCCACCACCCCTGCCATGTTATCTTCTCTTTTCCAGCCCACAGCTTTGGCCTCTTGGGGAGTCCCTTACAATCAGTTGACTGAGGAAGAGAAAACTCGGGCCTGGTTTACAGATGGTTCTGCATGATATGCAGGTACCACCCAAAGTGGACAGCTCCAGCACTGCAGCCTTTTTCTGGGACATCCCTGAAGGACAGTGGTGAAGGCAAATCCTCTCAGTGGGTAGAACTTCGAACAGTGCACCTGGTTGTTCATTTTGCTTAGAAGAAGAAATGACCAGAGGTGCATTTGTACACTGATTCATGTGCTGTTGCCAATGGTTTGGCTGGATAGTTAGGGACTTGGAAGGAACATAATTGAAAAATTGGTGACAAAGGACTAGGGAAAAGATATGTGGATAGACCTTTCTGAGTGGACAAAAAACATGAAAGTATTTGTGTCCAATGTGAATACTCACCAGAGGGTGACTTCAGCAGAGGAAGATTTTAATCAAGTGGATAAGATGACCCGCTCTGTGGTTAATGCCTCTTTTCCCAGCCACTCCTGTCACTGCCCAATGGGCTCATGAACAAAGTGGCCATGGAGGTAGGGATGGAGTTTAGGCATGGGCTCAGCAACATGGACTTCCCCTCACCAATGCTGACTTGGCTACAGCCACTGCTGAATGCCCAATCTGCCAGCAGCAGATAGCCACACTCAACCCCCGATATGTCACCATTTGCTGAGGAGATCAGCCCGCTACCTGGTGGCAGGTTGATTACATTGGACCACTTCCACCATGGAAGGGGCAGTGATTTGTTTTAATTGGAATAGACACATACTCTGGATATGGGTTTGCATTTCCTGCACACAATGCTTCTTCCAAAACTACCATCCGTGGACTTACTGAATGTCTTATCTACCACCATGCCATTCCACACAGCATTGCTTCTGATCAAGGAACCCATGTCACAGCAAATGATTTGTGGGAAAGGGGACATGACCATGGCATTCACTGGTCTTACCATGTTCTCCATCATCCTGAAGCAGCTAGATTGAGAGAATGGTGGAATGGCCTTTTGAAGGCTCAATTATGGTGCCAACTAGGTGGCAATAACTTGCAGGCTGAGGTAATGTTCATCAGGAGGCTCTGTATGCTCTTATCAGCATCCACTCTATGGTGCTGTTTCTCCTATAGCCAGGATTCATGGTTCCAGGAATCAAGGGTTTGAAATGGGAGTGGCACCACTCACTATTACCCCTAGTGACCCACTAGGAAAATTTTGCTTCCTGTCCCTGCAACCTTAAGCTCTGCTGGTCTCCATGTTTTAGTCCCAAAAGAAAGAGTGCTGCCACCAGGGAACACAACAATGATTCCATTGAACTGGAAGTTAAGACTGCCATCTGGCCACTTTGGGCTCCTCTTTCCTCTGAACCAACAGGCAAAGAAGGGAATTACTGTACTGGCTGGGGTGATTGATCCTGACTATCAAGGGGAAATAGGACTGCATTTACATAATGAAGGTAAAGAAGAGTTTGCCTGGAATACAGGAAATCCATGCCCTGTGATTAAAGTCAATAGAAAATTGCAACAACCCAATCCAAGCGGGACTAACAATGGCCCAGAATCTTTAGGAATGAAAGTTTGGGTCACCCCACCAGGCAAAGAACCACGGCCAGCTGAAGTGTTTGCTGAGTGTAACGGGAACATGGAATGAGTAGTGGAAGAAGGTAGTGATAATATGAACTTTGACCATGTGACCAGTTACAGAACCAAGGACTGTAATAGCCATGAATCCTTCCTTGTTTCATTATGAGTATGATTGTATATGTACATAAAATGAGTTTATTTGTTTTCTTTCCCAACCTTTTCCTTTATCATATGACAAGTTGTACTAGTTTCATGTCATAATATTTAAGGATGTCAAGTTTAAGAGTGACTATTACCCAGGACTTGCACCCTATTCTGTAGGGAATTAATGTGTTTCCAGCTGTATGCAGGAGAGTTGAACATTGTTAGGTGGATACATACATATATATATATGTATGCTTGTCTGTCATTGTTTTTACTTAGAGGCTAAGTTTGGTTTAAGGTAATGTGTATGGTTGCTGAGTTGACAAGGGGTAGACTATGATGGTTAGGCTAATGTGTCAACTTGGCCAGGTAATTGTGCCCAGTTTTGGTCAAGCAAGCACTAGGCTAATTGTAATATAAGGATATTTATGGGCTTTAGTCATCAGTGAGTTTAATGCATAGATGGCTGATTATATTTGTGATCAACCGGAGATAGTTGCCAGCAATGAGTGACGTTTTATCTAATCAGCTGAATGCCTTAAAAGGGGAAGTGATTCCAACATTCAGAGAGAATTTCCCAGCTCCTCTTTGGACAGCTAACGTCTCCCAGAAACTCACCTACAACCTTCATTAGACTTTCATTGGAGTCCCTGGTTTGCAGCCTGCCTGCGGAACCTGGACTTTTGCACATGACAGAATCTTATGAATCTCATACTATTTACAGATTTCTCCTGTTGATTCTGTTTTCCAAAATAACCCTGATTAATACATACCGATTTCATTGGTTGTACACTTTGGATGGATTTATGCTTTATTAATATGTATCAATAAAATTTATTTGTTAAAAATAGCTTAAAAATAATAGATTTTTTAAAAAGTCAGCTTGATGTAGCAGAGAGTGACCTGCATTTTAGTATCAACTCTGCCTAATTATCTATGCATCTTAAGCAAATTAGTTAACCCTCTTCATCTCTGAAACAGTCAGATTAGATAATTTACATTGACTTTTGTTCAATATTTCAGAGGTGATATATGATGTCTTCTTTTAATAGTAAACCAAATATTTTTCATATATTGAGAGCTTTCTATGTGCCAGTTGCTATACTAAGTGCTTTTACTAGTATTTGCTTGTTTAAGCTATTATTCCTAATGCTATTTTCTAGGTAGGGTGCTGAGGCTTAGTGATATTAAGTGACCTGCTCAACATGTCAAGCTATTAAGAGGTAGATATGGGATATGAGCCCACGCACCATAACTCCACTCGTCCACCAAAACTGTTGGAGACAGAACACACTGTAAATATAATAAAAACATTAAAACTCAAGGGGTGTACAGATTGAGTTTCCTGGGAATCTGGCTCTGAGATAGAGATTAACAAGAAGAGGTTTATTAAGGTGTACCCTTGCAGAAGGGAAGGAAAAGAAGCAGGATTGGATAGAGGGAGAAAGTGAGCTGCAATGTAACCTCAAAGCATACCTCAATCAATTCTACATGGAGTTCTGAAGAGGTGATAAACTTTCAGTACTGCACAAGTTTGAGCAAGAGAGTGGAGCCTCTGTGTCTCCCCACATTCAATCATTGGATACAAGAAACCTGGGAAGGCGATGTGCCCTTGGGCAAGACAATTCCTTGCAGTTTTGGTAATCCCTATAGGGGGCCTGCAGGGATTCATTTCTGACCAGGGTCATGGGTGACTCATCACTGCATCCAACATGGAGGAAAATGCAAAAATGAGAAATCTGAGCTTTTAATATATGATTCTAAAATGATGTGGGGAATGAAAGCAGAATAATTAAAGGTACTTAAGTTGCAGCTCATGATTGGCTGGCCTGACCTGGGAGAGAAGGTTGAGGCTTGAACTTCTAGTTCTACAGCACAAGAAACCAGCTGATAGAGATCCCTTTTACCTTTTTTTCTTTTTTATCATCATTTTTAAAGCACTTAGCGTAGACTGGCACAAAGGAAGCACGCAATATATGAAGTTTAGGACCCTGAGGAGGAGGAAGGTAATGATGCTGCTACTGATAATTGATGATGATGATGATGATGATGATGATGATGGCTGAAGGTGATGTCTCTGTCTATTAGCAACCTTAGGATAGGTAGCCATTCCAGTAGTTAAATTCAAGACAAGAAAGTACTACAGATTTATTCCTTTGTTCATGCATTTATTTATTCAGTTTAGTTTATCTTGAGGTCAGATATGGTTCATGTCTCAGTTCTGCCATCAGTCTATCTATTGCAGTGTGTGTGTGCACACGTGCTTAACTGCTATGATCCAGACTTTCTTCATTTGTAAAATGTGCATTAAAATTAGTTGAGTAAGTGAGCAGATGTAGCTCAAGTGGTCGAGTGCCTGCTTCCCATGTATGAAGTCCTGGGTTCAATCCCCAGTACCTCCAAAAAAAAAAAACACAGTTGATTAGATAAGTGTAATAGAAATATTACAGAATAACTTATGGTGAGAACATACTTTAACCTCCTGGCAAAATACCTGGCCTATATTAGGTACACATTAAATGTTATTTCATCTTAACATTTTCCTACATATATGAACACATTCATTCATAAAATCACCCTTTCATGTGCCAGACAGAATATAGTTAAGTTACAGACCATGCTCCCTAAAGATCACATTCCAGAGAAAGAGACAAAAATATTTTAAAAGTTATTTGTAATTCATTGTGGCAAGCATCACAATGGAGGTATGAAGAAAATGCTAGGGGAACACAAAGAATGGTGGAACTATTTTTATCAAAAACAGTTAGAAAAGACTTCATAGATATATTCTCTTTGAATTGAAATGTAGATGAATAGAAGTTTCAAGCAGAAAGGGGAAAAGGGATCTTCTATGAAGAAGTAATGCTACCATATGTTACATTTCCTCTTATTCTTATGTCTTTGGTCATTTAGGTTCTTTTAATAGTAAGCAACTGACTAATTTTTAGTCAATTCCTATTTCTTATCTTACTGAACTTATTGATGCCATTTAACAAAGTTGATCACTCTACATGTTCTTTACTTAATACTTTCCACTTGACTTCCAGAACAGTATTGTGTGTTGGTTCACTTACCTCAGAATGCTCCTTCTCAGTCTCCTTTGCTGGTTCTTTCTCCTCTTCTTTGTCTCTGAACATTGGAGTTTCTCTTACCTCATAGAGCATCCTTCTCAATCTCTGTCCTCCTACAGAGACAAACATTTCTCCATTGACAAACATTTCCTACTATATCACATCTAGTTCCTTGACTTTAAATGCCATTTATATGCTGAAGAGTTTCCAATATAAGTGGCCACTCCAGCCTTACCTGAGCATTCCAGCTTTGTACCTAACAAGAGCCAGAGTGAGCCTTTAAAAAGTCAGTTAGATCACATCAATACCCTACAAGCCACCACCACCACCCATGTCTTTGCATTTTACTTTTAATAAAAACCCCAGTCTTTTCAAAGTCCTACCTAGGGTCTCCTTTTATGTCTATGATCAATCTCTACAAACTGCCCCCTCATTCACACTACTACAGCCACTCTGTCCACTCCAGTGCTGTTGTTCATAGAAAACACCAATCAAGAAAACTAGCTGGATACAGACCAGGGGAGAGTAAGGTCAAGCTAGAATCCTCTAGCACCTCTGGTCTGTCTTTCACTGTATCGAACCACACTGGCCTTCAGAGAATCATGGCTACTTCCCTGCTTTCTGTCTTTCAAATCTCTCTCAAATGTCTCTTTTGGCCAACCACATTGGAAGGGGATTCTAGTAAATGTAATTTACTGATTCATTTAAGTGGGCATAATACAAAGCCACCATAGTTGTTACTATGCAAAACAATTTGTCCATTTCTCCACAATTGCATTTCTATTAATAAAATTGAGAAAACAATACAATATGGCAATTGTTAGTGAGATCTTTGGTACCAGAGAAATCTATGTTTGAATATTAGCACTGGCACTTACTACCTATGGGAAATCAGAGTATTTACTTAACTTTTCTTAGGTCCCAGTTATAAAATGGGATGATAATGTAACCAACTCAAGGGTTGCTGAAGGATTGAAATATATAGTCTATTTAAAGTACCTGCTAAATTTCCAGAATGTTAACTATTAGAATTCTTATTATTCTATTTAGTGAATTAAGTGCCATAATACATGATAATGAAATCTGAAGCAAATGCCAAAATATTGAAGAGAGAATTATGGGGGGAAGAGGACTAAGCAAGTAATTTTTAAACTGAACAATTAGTCCCCAGCCACTAGTTTAACTATAATTACAAAGTTCCTAGTGCCAAATTTAAACATTAATCCTCAGGAAATATCTAGGTGGTAGCAAAGGAGATAGAGAAAATAGCACATGATGCACTGAAATATAACTAAACTTTCTCAAATGTTTCATATGCTTTTGGCTTGCTCTATTATTTTAAATATTCCTTCCAGCTATAACCATTAAATGAGGGTAACAAGACTCTGAAACTATAAAAAAAAATCCCTGTCAAGTAAAGTTTGAGGTCTTTCAGGGAAAAGGTGACATGGACATTCCATCCACTTATGACTTGTGAAAAAAGAACAGATTATTTTAGATGAGCAGGAAGTCTTTGGCTAGCTGTTACCTAGACGCAAGTATAACCCTTGTTAGAACTACATCAAACTGAGAAATGAAATATTGTCACAAAATAGAATTTTTCAAGCTTAACCGTCATCCACAGTATTTTGGAAACCCCAGCTCCCACTCAAATTCCTTCTAATTCAAGAATTCCCCAGGGAATGCCACATATTTATACTAGATAAAATCTTCCTACTTAATATATAATAGCCTTCTTTCCCACTGCTAGCACTGAAAGTTAAGATCCCCAGATCACATGTCAGCTCTGGCCCTGCTACTGCAGATTCAGTCAGTCTGCTTCTGTTCTGATGTCCACCTTGGGGTACAACACTGAAGAGGCTGATGTCCTTTACCACTTCAGTTGGTCTCATCAGCCCCTGGTTTCCTGGTTATCATAACAGAATAAGGTAGTCTAGATTAGACCTCGTGTATCTCTCCTGCTGCTGCTGCTGCTGCTGCTGCTGCTAAAGAATGGCTCAGTTCTGTGTTACTACCATCACCTCTCTAAAGGAGAGAAAATTAATCTCCACTCAAGTTTGTGTTTCATTTTGTTCCTTTCCATATGGTATAATTTGTTTTTGCTTTCAATGTCTTAAATGAGATTTTACTGAGTAA
This sequence comes from Tolypeutes matacus, assembly GCA_026826555.1. NCBI lineage: Eukaryota > Metazoa > Chordata > Mammalia > Cingulata > Chlamyphoridae > Tolypeutes > Tolypeutes matacus. Next base: position 9,503,784 of record JAKSZT010053882.1, on the reverse strand, counting down.
TAAAATACAGGCAAAGCCTCCATCAGAATTTCACTTGAGAGAAGTCTGTGATTGTTTGAAAGAAATATTTGAATAGGTTTCCATTGAGTCATTGGGGTGGAGGCTGAGACTCAAAGGCCATGCTCAAAAACCAGAAGAATGTATAAGGCCAAAAACGGGTGTGTGTATGAGAGAGAGAGACTGGAACATGAAAGGAGGAAGTGAGAGAGTAGAAGGAGGAGGAAGAGATAAGGGGATGACAGTGCTGTATTATATGACATCTTTCAGTGGCTTCCATATCTTCAGTTCAAACTTCTAATTCTAGTAAAGTTCCCTAAAAGCTCTGATTAATTGAATTTATGGAGAAAGTGATAAAAGTCTGTATTAAAGTTGACACAGAATGAAACTGATACAATCCCAGGAGCCAGAGCAATGATTTTCCACTAGTTTGGGAATAGGTACTGGTGGTGATGGTGCACAAGTCCGTATGTGTGATAAAATATGTATTTCTTCAAACAAGATGGCAACACAGGAATATAGATCTGGTGATCCAGAGAACCAGGTTTCACTCAAAAACTCTGATAAATTTGCCATATAATTTTGGGCTACTCACAATTTTTTCCTAATGCATCCATTTTCTCATTTTTTTTAAGTGAAGGTATTCAAGTACACAAGCTCTAAAATGTTTTCAGCACTTATATTTTATGATTCTATAATCTAGTTATGACAATTAGCCCTGAATTGTAAGAAAAAAATCTGCTTAATTTACTCATGAAAAATTTCATTCAAACAAATCTCAATTTAATATCTCCTTTCCAAAGGCCTTCTCTGATCACATTATCTAATATTCCTTCTCCCAATAATGTACAATCTCATTACTCTCTTATTTTCTTCATTGCAATTAATCTACCTGAAAAAGCATCTTATTTGTTTATTTATTTATTTATTTGCTTGTTTGTTGTTTGTCTTACCCGCTGTCAGTTTCATGAAGACAGACTTAGGCTTGTTTACTAGAGTACCACTATTGTTCAGAACAAGGACTTGAGCGTAACAGGTACCAATAGATATTTACTAATTAAATGAGTGAATGAATGAATTCCTATTGAATCAGCAGCTTTTGAGAAAGGAACATTATTCAGCCTTAAAAAGGAATAAAGTTCAGATTCATCCAACAATATGGATGAAACTTGAAGACATCATGTTGAATAAAATAAGCCAGATGCAAACGGACAAATATTGTATGGTCTCACTGTTATGAAATGATTATAATAAGCAAACTCAAAGAGTTAGAATCTAGATTATAGGTTACCTGGGGACAGAGTAGGGATAGGGAATGAAAAGTTAAGGCTTAAAATATACAGGGTTCCTATTTGGAACGATGGATAGCTTTTGGTAATGGATGGTAATGATGGTAGCACAACGTTGTGAATACAACTAACAGCAATGAAATATATGGTTAAAAAGGGAAATGTTAGATTGTACATAAGGTAAAAGAATAAAATTGTTTTTTTAAAAATCCATGGAACTGCACTACAAAAACAGTGAATCCTAAGTTTTAAAGCATGGACTAGTAGTACAATTATAAAAAATTCACTTTTACAGTTATAACAAATGCTCCACACCAATGCAAGGTGTTAATAATAGGATGCTATATGGGAATCCTGTATTTTATGCATGATTGTTCGGTGAACTGAGAAAAGAGAGTGTAACCTTTGTATAAATTTTTCTACATGACATAAAGAAATTCCACACACAGCAAAGACTTGAATCATCTTAAACAAGAATTATTTCTGGTGTGTACTGTGCATTTTTCAAGAAACATGAACACAAGAAAAAATAGACATATATCAGTACTATCATCAAGGGTATGTTATAAGAATTAAATAAGATGTTGCATTGTAAAGTGCTTATAATGGAGTCTACCTAAGGTTCTCAAATAAAAGTTAACTAAAATGTTTATAAAGTAATTTCAGAATGTTTTTCAGGAAAACACTTGTTCAAATGCATAACCCAAATGTGGTTTGAAATTCATAAATTAAAAAAGCATGAAGCTGTTCTTATTTCTGATTCTTATGTGGAAATATCTTATAGATATGCCTATTACTAATGATATAACAATTCCAATGCCCCTAAAATGCCCTATGTTCCACCCAATTTTCCCTCCCACTCCCCTTAGAACCTATGGTAACCACTAAGTTTCAATTTTTGAAGAATAAGGTTTATAGTTGCATGCATTAATATTGAGGGCTTGACATACTGGTCTGTTTTCTTTTATTAGGCACTGCCTATGTACTCTAAATGTTCTTGCCCCTCTAGTTGAGAACGATCAGGATGCCTAGGATGGGAGTTTAATATTTTCTTGTTTATTGTGAGGGTGTCCACTCACTGGGACAACACCCTATGACAAGATGAACACATTCATATTCCATAGAAGCATGCCCTAGGTATACCCTTTCCCACATATCCCCCTACCACTGATGGCCTGCACCAGTGAACCTCCCCTGCTATATTTGCCAAACAAAAAACAAAAAACAAACAAAACAAACAAACACATCCCCACCATTGTAGTTCAACCACAGACCTACAAATCCCCAGAGTTCACCTGTTCCTTCCTCCAGTCCTCCACCCATTTCCATGGATAGTCCAACCCAACTCCCCCACACACTGCTCACCCTCACATTCAAGCACTCACATCCTTGCACCACCATCACCCCCCTTCACTGCCAACCCACAGAGTTGCAGCCAATACCTACTCTCCAGTTCATGGATTCACCCAGGACAACTAACAAAATGATGATTATGGCCAGTGCCCATCCCAAAAAAACAAAGTATCTACAACTGCAAGCAAGACAGTTCCATCCATCTGCCCCATGGGATCTAAGTCCCCTCTCAATCAGAGGCAGAATGGGCAGCACCATCCCAAAGTCCCCAAGATTGAGGAATGAACAAACATAAGGCAGGAATGTAACTATGGACTAAAGCAGACTTGTTATTATTCTAGTAATGGAAGAACTTGTAACATTGATATAAAGACGGTGGTCACCAGAGGTTCTGAAGGGAGGGGGAGGGAAATACAGGTATAACATGGGGCATTTTTGGGACATTGGAATTGTTCTGCATACATTGCAATGACGGACACAAGCCATTAAACATTTTGTCAAATCCTACAAAATTGTGCTGTGCAAAGTGTAAACTGTAATGTAAACTACAGACCTTGCTTAGTAGTGATGCTTCAATATGTGGTTATTATTTGTAACAAATATACCACACTAATTAAACATGTTAATGGGGGAAAGTGTGGGAGGGGAAGGGGGTGGGGAATATGAGAATCTCCTATATTTTTTATGTAACATTTATGTAATCTAAAGCATCTTTAAAAAGAAAGAAAAATAAATAAATAAGATAATGATAGAATTGCTACATGTTAATAAAGCATAAATTCATTGAAAGCTTACAATCAATGGTATTTGGTATAATTACACATAGTTATGCATTCATTATTTCAATCATTCAATCAACTCTCAATCTCTCTATGCTTCCCCTGCTGTACATAACTACTATTCTGTTTCCTTCTCTCTAGTATATATGTACTTATATTTTGTAAAAACAGCCTTATATATGCAATATAACCCATATTCATATTTCACATGACATTTCACTATGTTCTACAGTCCCAAGTTACATTTTTTGACTTTCCTTCTAGTAATATACATGACCTTAGACTTATCCTTTTAAGCACTGTCATACCCATATAACAACTCTGCTAGTTCACACACTGTGATATGCTTTCACCATTTCTATTTATTTCCAAAGATTTACAAACAACTTTTTGACCAATTCTGCACAGATTAATCCTTAGCTTTCCATTCTCTACTCTCATTCTATTTTCTGGTGACATATATTCTAAATATTAACTCCAAGTTTACATAATATATTTAGTTCATAGTAGTGCAATCATACAGTATTTGTCCTTTTGTGTCTGGCTTGCTTCACTGAACATAATGTCCTCCAGGTTCATCCATGTTGTCATATGCTTCACTACTTCATTTCTTCTTAACCACTGCATAATATTCCATCGTGTGTATTCACCACAATTTGTTTACCCATTCATCAGTTGATGGACATCTGGGTTGTTTCCAACTTTTGACAGTTGTGAATAATGCCACTATGAACATATGTATCATAAAAGGAGAGAACTAGTCTTTTTATCTGAGAAGTTTCAATCTAAGAGATTATAGAGATTGTTCACCAAGAGTAAGTTCAGAGTAGTCAAGATAAATATGCTCCTCAGTTTGTAGTAAATAGTCCCATAAAGTAGGAAACAATTAGTTGAAAGGCCAATTTTTTTCCCAATGGAAGAAATAATAATCATTTCAAGAAATAACGGTTTTAAAGAAAATACATTGAAAGTTAAACAAGTGAAATAAACCCTATTTTGGATAAGATCAGTCTAAATTACATAAAATAGTAACTTTTCAAATAACTTGATTTAATTGCATTACTCTTTTTTTTAAACAACCATTTTGTTTTGCTCTCTTTTTTAATTTAAGGAGGTACTGGGATTGAACACAGGAACTCATACGTGGGAAGCAGGTGCTCAACCACTTAGCTACATTTGCTCCCCAATGAGAGTTGGTTTTTTCATTTGTTTGTTTTCTTTTTATGACGTACACCAAGGTTTGAACCTGGGACCTCGTACATGAGAAGCAGGAGCTCAACCACTTGAGCTACATCCACTCCACATACTTGCATTACTTTTAATTAAAATGTCTTTTCATTCTCTGTAAGTTACCTTCTTTACCTCATGCATCTAAGTGTAAAGGAATTCAATGGTACCAGTACCTTCACAGGCCACGTGAGCTTAGGCTGGAGCATTACTAATAAAACACTGTTTTTTCTGTAATTATAGATCCATGTTAACCTCTAGGCTGACATGACCTAGAAAAATACTGGTGTGCCCTCCCCCCGAATCTGTTGAAAACCAAAGCCTTTAATTCCTCCAACCTAATTCTCATGCTTGTGAACACTTCCTCTTGATCATCTCCTGGCCTTCACCACTTTCCTGTTCTTTTGATTTGTCTCACTGAGCAAATATGTTTTCTTACCATGAAACCTTCAAAATGTCTTATCCTCTTCTTGTTGCTCTGTTCTGCTGCTTTAGCTCCTGGGTACATACTATGTCATGGTTCAATGTGTTCCCCCGAAATGCCAAGTGAAGAAAGCATTTTCACTCCCATTTATCATGCCCTTCTGGGTACTCAGTTGTTTTTTGTCTGATGATGAGTTTAATAAAAACTTATGTTTTTAATTGTTCTTTTCTTTTTTCAGGATTCAACAATGATAAACTAGGGACGACTAGATAACCTGATAGACAAGCAATCAAGCAATGTTATCTACTCCCTTCTGAGTCTGACCCCTTGCTTCAGAAAGCCCTGCTTCTCACACACTTAGGATGATTTTTCCAGGGTACTCCTGTCTTTCTTATATTGGTCCATCTACCAGGTTTTCTGATATGCCCAGAAAGTCTTAAATCTTAGGCAGTAATTTGAGATCCCTTATGACATATGTTATAATATCCGAAATGATTATGGCTAATATTTTAAATATCATTTACTATAATAATAATTTATTCCATTTATGAAAACTAAGAGCTTGATCAAGAAAGAAAATTTCAAGACATAACTGAAAATTGGTAAAGTCCAAATTGGAAGGTGTTTACTGTAAGTAGGACATAAACATGTAAATTATTACCTCTTGGTCAACTTTCAAACTTATACATTATAATTATACATAATATTGGGTCTGGGGAAAGTTAATTTATTTTCCTTAATTTATTTCTTCATTTATAATGAAAACAATAGTATAATATATACTCTTTTAATAATATGACTATATGAGTTAGTGTGTGTAAAAATCTATTCAATTGCAAAAGCTTCCCCAAGTGTAACATTTAAATTTTTTTTTACCTAACACCACTGTACAGAAACAAGTCCTAGAGTCCCCAAGAGTTGAGAATATTAATACCTACACATATGTAATTGGCAAAATACACACATTCATGATCTGATCTTGATCCCTGTTACTTTTTAACAACCATAGGGGCCGTATAGTTTTCTTAGATGAATTTGAGGATTTATCTCAATTGAACTGGTTCTTCTGAAGGATATTAATGTGTGAAGTGTTCTATTAAAGAATTGCTTTTTGATCTAGTTCCTTTGAAGCCATTACAAAAGTATGAGATCTTAGCAGCTGTTAGACATTATCAAGTCTAACATGGCTTTTCATTTCAGGTATGTAAACATTATTAAACATTAACTTGATCTTTGAGGTTAACATGGTAACTTATGACAACTCCTTGTTTCCATCTATTTTTCATAATAAATGAGTTATAAAACTTGACCATAACAGGCTAGACATTTACAATCCCTCTGTTTTCCTACAGTTTTAGGAAGAAGAGCAAAGCTATTAAATGCTTGGTCACTCTTAATAAGTGCTTGTATCAATTACGTTGAGCAATGATTATTGCCTGTCAAAATGAGCCTTGACAATATAAAGTCCATATACTATTAATATACATGCACATAATAAACGAATGGAAAATTTTTCTGTACAAGTGTGGTATCAAATTATTAAATATTTATGGTTTACATATTTTAAACCAAACACTTTTAAAACACTGAATTTATGATTAGTCTCCAAATGAGGCTACATTTTTTTTATTATAAGGACAGCTGAATATTTCCATTCAAGTATACTTAAAAAACTTACCACAAACTCCAATTATTTAAAAGGACACTCTTTATCCTTCCCTTCAAATAAATTCCAACTCCAAAATGTACTGTTTCTCTGTATTCTATCTTGAGAATGGTCTAAAAGTTTGAACTCATCTTTGACCAACCTCTTTATTTACTTTCCAGTATCTAGTCAGATACCAATTTTATTGATTTGCTATTCATTTGTTCTCATATGCCTCCTACTTTTCTGTGGCTACAATTACCACTCTAAGCCTAGTTTTTCACACTCATACACTCACCAGAGTCATACTTTTTCCCAACAACCCCAACAGTAATAGCAATGAATAGACAACACATAGGTATAAATAGAAAAGTCTCATGTTTTAACATATTTGTATCCCCTGTGCTAAACACTAAGGTTGCCTCATGTAATTTTTCAAATGTTTGGCTGACTGGATTTTTGAAAAAGTATAGGGGAGTCTGTGTATACCATAGGCACTTGAATATCTGTTAAAAATGGAATAACTGTATTTTATTATAGTGGCCCCAGCTCCAAGCCATTATCATCTCTCTTCTTGATCATGATATTAACCTCCTAACTGGACTCCTTGCTTCTTAGTTTATTGGAAATTCAGCAGCCAGATTAATCTTGTTAAAACATAAGTGATACATGTATGTACTCATTTGCTCTGTCAGCTGAGAAGACCTGGAAGCAATGACATTCTAGGAGCAATGAGCTCCTAGGGTCCAAATCTTGGTTTCTAATACCATTCTCCAATACAATGAACCAGTGTTCCTTAGAGAAACTACTGATTCCAGTTCTAGGGCAGGGAATATACAAGATGATCCTGGAGCATTTTATAGTGCAAGAAAGTAAGAAAGTGCTCAAACACACACGTACACACACACAATGATGGGGTATGTCAAAAAGACACAAGAGCCAATTTAAAGAGTTCCCAGTAGCCAAAGGTAGAAGAATTTGAGCAACAAAATTAATAATGTAGTATTGGATTATAAATCAAAGAATTAAATAAAAATCCAGGAGTCCATGCTGATATAAATAAATGAGTGAGTAAGTAAATAAATAAATGGGGAGGAAGAGGTAGACAAATCTCCTGTGCAGAAGACTTCTAAATAATTTATGTGGATACTTCCTCCTCAAAGAGCATAACTTCCCACCCATTAAATGTTGGTTTCTAATAGTAATTCCTTCCAAAGAGTACAGGATGGAGAAAGGGAACAAAAAGAAAAACTTTACAGTGGAGAAATCTGACAAATATTATCCTAATCAAGGTGACCAAGGTTAACATCAACAGTGATAAGTAATGTTGGTAACATACATCCTTGATATGATGAGATGAGAATTGCAAAATACCTCTGTGTTCTTCCTCCCAAAAACTCATAATTCCTATCTAACCATAAGAAAAACAAACTAAATTTGAAAGACATTCTATAAAATATCTGACCAGTACACCTCAAAAACTCAAGGTAAATTAAAAAAACATAAAAAACAAAAAACGAAAACTCAAGGTCATCTAAAACAAGGAGAGTCTGAGAAACTTTCACTGTCTAGAGTAGCCTAAGGAGACATAATGACTGTATGTGGTACAGTGGATGGATCCTGGAAAAGAAAAAGGGCATTGGATAAAAACTAAGGAAATCTGAATAAAATATGAAATGTATTTGGTAATAATGTATCAATATTGGTTCGTTAGTTATAATAAAAGTAAGATGTTAACAATAGGAAAAACTGGATATAGGATATATGGGAACTCTCTCTGTACTATCTTTACAACTTTTCTGTAAATCTAAAATTCTTCTAAAATAAAAAGTTTATTTAAAAAAAAAAGTGAGATCATGTCATGACACTGTTACCTTTGTTCAAAACCTTCTAATAGATTTCCATAACACTATGAGTTAAAGTAACTATATTGACCTACAAATATATAGTTCCCCCCACCTCCCCATCCTCTCTGACCTCATCTACTATTCTTCTCCTTGCTGGCCTCTCTCCATCCATGCTGGCCTCCTTGATGCTCTACAAATATAAGGTGAATCTACTGCCTCAGGGCCTTTGCTTTTACCTTTGCAACTCTCCAGAGTACTTTTTCCCATAAAGACATATGGCTTACTCTTTTACCTCTTATTGGTCTTTACTCAAAAGTCACTTTCTGGGTGAACATTTCTTGGCAAACCTGTCTAAAATTTCAACCTTAGCAGTCCCCATCTACCTTCCTTGCTCCATTTTTCTCATTATTTATCAGCATCTAACACTATATATACACACACAGACACACACAAACATATATATATATATATATATATATATATATACAGTTCACATAACTTATATGATATATATATCAAAACATACATATTTTATTTATTTTTTCTGTCTCCCACACTAAAATGTATAACTCCATGACAGCAAAGTTTTGTTCATTTTGTTCTTTGCTGTATCACAGCACCTATTACAAAGCCAATTGCATATTTGTAGAAGAAAATCAATAAATTAATGTAGTCTAAAATTAAACCTCAAGTCTAAGAATAAAAGCTATTATTTATTGTGCACTTACTCTGGTTTAAGTACTTGAGAAGTGTTACTTTCTTTAATATTCATATGGCCCTATAAGGTACTTTCTGATCCACCTTGGATGATGAGGAAGCAAGCTCGGTAAGATTAAATAGTTTGTCCAAAATCACACAGCTAGTGCATGTTTGACTTGGTGTTCAAACATTCTGTGTCACTTTAAACTCTGCCCACTTAATCACTTCAGTATACTGCAACTCTAGTTTCATCAGAAGTGACACTGAATGTAAAATATTCTTACTTTGAGAATTGTTCTTTTTCCCTCACTTCAGTCATTAGGATGATACGTAAATACCTGTAGCTATGTAGTTATTTAGCTCTACTTTGTGTGTTTACCTTAAGTAACCACTTTAAGAAAAAGTATAGCAACAAAAAGTACTTTCTTAAAATTAAACAGCCAGAAATTCTAAATATCTGATTTCCAGTGTTATTTAATTATTTACAGGAAAGATTATTTTCTCCATTTTCTTAATTCTATTGCTTCTATGTATGCACAAACCCAGGTGGTGTCGGCAAATATGTCTCAAGAAAGCCTGAATGAGCTTTCCATTGCTGAAAACATTCTAGTTCCTTGAGAACCCAAAATGTCACCCTTTCATCTGCTATTCTAATGTATTATACCTGAGTGATGTTATGATTCTAGCAGTTTTTACACCAAGAATGTGAAAATGGTAATAGTGAAAACACATGCTTCAGTAATAAGTAATAAGTGAACACAGCTTTAAGAAGTAAAAAGGGTAGACAAAGTTCTAAAAATGTAAACTCCTCTAGTGATGTGTATATTTATGAAACTAGAAAACAGGGAAGTCTCACTGAATCACACTGACCAATGACTGTTTTCCAGCATCGGTCTGTGCACACAAGTTTGTTGAGCACTCCTTGTGATCAGGCCTCTGTGGTAAATACTGAGGCATAGCATTAGACACAGGCCTTGTGGTGGTTTGGAGCTATCCAGAATAACATGTTCTTAAATTTAATCCATTCCTGTGGGTGTAAACCATTTTGTTTTATTTTTGCTATTTTTTAAAAATCAATTTTATTTTTATATATTAATAATGAGCCATTTTTAAGTAGGACTTTTTGATGAGATTACTTCTGTCAAGGTGTGGCCTGCCTCAATCAGGATGGGTCTTAATCCTATTACTGCAGACCTTTATAAGCAGAATGAAATTCAGGCAGAGAGAAAGAAAGCCACAGAGGGGGCTGCCAGAAGCTGAAAGTCAATGGAACCCTGAAGAGAAGGGAGAAGCAAGGCAAGGCCACCATGTGCACTGTCATGCGATGGAAAAGCCAAGCATCAATGACTGCCAGCAACCAGCCCCAGAACTCCATAATTTTTGGGGAGAACACATTGCCTTAAAGATGCCTTGATTTTGTACTTCTCTTAGCCTCAAAATCATGAACCAATAAATTCCCGTTAAAGCTTGCTGGTATGGAAAAATCTAAAACCCTGCCTGTAACATATCCCTGTTTTGACCCACAGTTTAAGAATCTTAGAAGGTCTAGAAAAGCATGAGTAACATATTAGAAATTTTATTCTGCTTGGTAATTTATTTGCCTTTAAAAAGAAGTGATGTGTTCCTTCACTGTCTCAGACTCTCTCTTTGTTTCAGGTAGTGCAAAATGCCATGTCAACAATGAAATGAGGTAACTGCTTTTTTTTTTTTTCTTCTCTCATACTCTCTTTTCCTCACATGGTTGCATCAGCAATAGAAAGTAAATACAAAGACTTGTCCCATCCCATGCTCATAACATAGTCATAATTCTGACTCAGCCTCTCAGTCCAGAAAAATTATGGGTTTTGTAAGGTATAGAACAGCAGTAAGCAAAGCAGAGAAGAATCACTCCTTGTACACTATTTCAAAGTAGGTTCTAGGAAATTCCAAGCCAGAGCTTTCTTTGAAGAAGGTGAACATTTTCTCCATGCTAGCAGTGTATGAGGTATTTTCTTCTACCACAAACAACAGTTTTCTGTGGGTCTGCTTCCTGATCTATTATGTTAGCAACATCCTTATAATCATCCCAATAGTTAATAAACAGTCACTGAGCACTTCCTATATTCTAGGTAGTTGACAATAGAACTAAGCATGGCAGACAAATATGAGGGCAAAAAAAGAACAATTCCATCAGTATCTCAACTTGATTGAGACTATAAGAAATCTAAATACCAAATTTAAGACAAGAAGTGGCTATAATAGTTTTTAAAAAGTAAGATTCACCAGGAGGATTTTAGAATTCTCCTCTCAGATTTTTCTTTTCACACCCTCTAATAGATAGGAACTATCTATCTGTCTTATGAGGTTGTTGTGAAGTTAAGAAATGATACATGTGAATCATCCTGTAAAGGATCTGGCTTATAATTAGTGGGTCTAAAATAACATTACCTAAAACTCACTGAGGGTTTTCTATGTGCTAAGTATCAATCAAACCACTTTAAAAACATTTGCATACTTAATTTTCAAAATAAATCTGTAAGGTAAAAAAATGTAAATATGAATAAATTAAGCCACAGAAAGTTTAAATAACTTGTCTAAGGTTATGCAGCTTATAAGTTATGAATCAAGAAGTAAACTTAAGCTCCAGACATCACACTCAAGCACATTGCTGTAAATTATTATTATTATGCTTTGATATTTGCAACAACCTGTTTGGAAGGAGGAAGGAAGGACCTTTCATTATCTTTGTTATCTTCTCCCTATTGTCCAACCATGCACATTACCAACGGATTATGCTTCATACAAACTGATTCTTTGAATCTTTGATTATAACTCTCTTTGAGGCAGCAGAGTAAACAGGGACATTGGAATCTGAAAGGCTTTGGATTCATTCCTAGCATTTCTACCTACAGCCTGAATGACCTGGGGATAGCACATAAACTTTCTGTGGCTCATTTGAAAAGCAAAGATGATATGTATTTCTCAGAGTCATTGTAAGAATAAATAAATAGTGCATGTCAAAGCACTTTGAAATCTGTAAAGCATAATGCAAATTTAAGTTATTATTTTCCTGTTATCTTCAAGTGTCTCCACATTGGGCCTCAAATTTAGCTTATATCTTATTGCTGTCTACAATGTGGACTTCTTGGCCAAACAAGATTTTTGTTTTACTACTTTGATGACCTTGGTAATGCCCTTGACTTCTTCAAAAACAGAGAAGAAATTGTGTTGTTAGAATTGTCACATTTCTCAGACATCTGGATCAATGACCTGATCATGTAAACTATCCAGCCACCATATAGTATCAGACCTAAGAAGAGCCTTCTACCATCACCCAGGGAGTTAAGGTGAGTCTCAAAAACACTCACCTTACACTATTGATGGACAAATAGCAAACCTAGAATCAAATCTAAATAATAAAGAAAATCAACCTATCAATCAAGCAACACATAAATAAAACCATAAACCTATAGAGACAGTAGAAAGAATATTCCACCTTTAAAAAACAAAAGAATATAGGCTTTATAATTAAAAGTCTTTGATACGTAATTTAAACTCAACTTATATCTCAATAAAATAAAACCAAAGATTCTCTGAAATAATGAAATATAGATAATTGCAGAATAATGTATTGAAATGAAAAGGAATCATCTAAATTAAAGAAATGGTGTAAGGAAACAAATAACTCCATGGTGATGTTAAGTATGGTATACTAGAAGCAACAAATAGCAGCACTAACATTACTGAAACAAGGGCTAAATCAGTATAATCTTTCATTAGGGAAATTTTTCCACATGGATCAACACCCCTATAATTGTGAATATCCTTTTACCCATTGATTCCATTTCTGTTTAGCCTAATAAAAATACTCAGAGATGTATAAAATTATTTATGGACAAGGGTGTTGATAAAAAGCTAGATTTTTTTTCCCTTTTTCCCCCACAAATAGATGCCTTAATACCTGCTACCTATTTTTTTATTATTTTTTAAATTAGGAGAAAATTATACATAAATGTGGTAAATATTTGGGTTAGTATACATTTGAATGGTAATAGAAAAGAGTGTGGAAAGATATTCACCAACTGTTGATCACAGGGTATTTGGAGAAGGTGGGAGGGAGAGTTTGGTGGGAGAATAAGAGAGCACCTGGAGAAAGGAACCCTCTGTTGGCTATTTCTTAGCACGTTTGCATGTTATCAGGCATCTGCCAAATGGATGCATTGCTTTTGTAGTTTGAAAGGAAAAAATCAATGCAGTATTATTTGTGTTTGTTTGTTGAAATATTATTTTTAGGCCTTATTTAAGAAAAAAAAAAAAAAGGAAACTATTCTTTAGTAGTTAAGAGGATACTAGCTACTTAACACATAAGCTCCCAAATCTTAGTGACTTATAATAAAAGTTATTACTTGCTCATATGACAGTTCAGTGAGGATGTTCAGTGGGCAGCCTTCCATGTGATGAGTTACAGACCTAATTCCTTCCAGATTGTGACACTGTCGTCCCTAAAGTTCTTGGAGTCCTTTGCTCTCCATTGGCAGATAGAGAATAGCAAGGCAGAGAGTAGAGGAGGCGGGGGAGGAGCTAGTTCTGTAAGTAGTGTTTATGCTTCTGCACAATGGCCCATCAAAATGCCTAGGAATGCAGGGAAATGGAATCCCTGACTGAGCAGTAACAACTCCACATCAAGGAAGGGGAGTGCGTTCTTTGTAGATAGCTTCTTTGCCACTCCATTTAAATGTCTAAAAACATGTCATTGGCTAAGCAATTATATCTATTAATATTGGGTCATAGAAAAATATGTAATAGCTTGAAAAAATATTTATTATACTGCAATTTTATAGATTATAAAATGGTATGTACATTAGTACATTATAATTTTATTTTATCAAAAAAAAAAAATACACACAGAGAGAAGTAAGAGCAAATATATAACATTATATTCATTCCTGATTTTTCTCTAAGGAAATCTTTCCAGTAGGGGAATTAATGGGTAAAAATATTACCTTGAAACTACTGTGCTGTTTTGTCTTTTTCTGATTATAAACACAATTCTTTTAATTGGAAAATATTTGAAAAACACATCATAAAAAGGGGGAAAAAAGGCAAAAAGAAAAAGAGAGCCCATACTCCCACCCAGAGGATGCATACCAAATGTTTTGACAGTTATTACCTCTGAGTATAGATGTTGAGTGATTTTTATTTTCTTCTATATGCTTTTCAGTGTTTTCTAAAATTTCTGCAGTGTGTTTATATCACTTTTGTTATGAGGAAAATTCAGTGTTACAAAAAGAAATTCCATATGCTCTTTCAGTAATTTTTCAGAAGTTACCTTTTCTAGGAAATATTACCTGAACATCTCAATTAAAATTTAAAGTTTTTCTCTAATTATAATTAAATAAAAAGCTTCAAGAAACTGATACCAAGTCAATTGCACTTTGAAATGGGGCTCTCCGCCTTGCAGAGAAATTGTGTGGAAAACAGAAGGCTCAAGAGTTTGAGCAGAACCAAGACACATTGTGCTTCTTCATAAGAGCATGCCCTGTCACTAATCAGCTGTTCCACCCTGAGAAAATTACCTAATCTCTCTGAGCACTGATTTCTTCATCTGTAAAATGATTATAATAGTATCCATCTCATCAGGTAATAGGTAGAACTAAATGAATTAAAAACCATTTTGAAAAGTATAGACATATAGTGAGTAGGGAATAAAGCATTAGTTATTATTATCATTATTAATATATGAAATATGTATATAAATTTTATCAAATCTTGCCGTATGGTTATACTCCTTTTCATATATAGGTATTTTTACCCTTACTGCATCGTAGGTTCTTTGAAGTAGAAACCATGCCTCATGACTTCATCAAAATACTAATTGAATCCATCAGTAGATGCATGAACGGGATAGAAAAATCTCAAGCTGAGGTGACTTACAGGAAGAACTTATATGTGGATACTTATTTCAGAAATCTGTTCAAGAATATAACGTGGACAAAATCAGCAAGAAAAATAAAAACCAAGAGCTTATACTATAAGAAGCTGTGGGCAAGAGAAACAGGGGCAGGCACGCTGCCTTAAATTGTCCTGAAAGGAAGTCAAGGGCAGAAAGAAAATGACAGGGTACAGCCCTGACCAGGTGTTTGTGAGCAAAGTAACAGCATCAATTTGAATAACTATTAGCAGTATTGTTTTTTCATTGGTAGTAAGAGTAGACTGCTCTCTTTGATTCAGACAATTTAAGCAAATTGCCCAGGCCTGCATACCTAGGAAGTTGCTAATTTAACCCAAGTCTATCTGACTCCCCTGACTCTGTCTTGTTTGATCAAAATTGGATAATAGCAAGTGTACCCCAATTTAGGTAACAAACATACTACTTTGCTAGAACTGAGTCTGTTTATTTGTTACTCTGTTTCACAGTTTGGTGTTATTTTACTTAATTATGCCTTGCAAAATGTATTAGTGCTTTAAATCTGTTATAAATAAGTTTCTTTCATACACAGCACTGCTTTGTAATTTCCCAAGGATTTCCCTGGGTCCAGCCCAAATTCCAAGCAAAGTTTCTAAGACTATGCTGCTTTGCTCCCTGAGCTACCCCACTTGCCACTGGTGGCCACAGATGGGAAGGGCGTGGTTTAGAGCGCTTGAAAAGTCAAAACCCACAGAGCAAGGAGGCACACTGCCAAACTTTGCTTATTTGCTTAGCTTTAACAAACAGTACCCTGAACCAACCTACACTTGAATCTTTCAGCTTGTCACTGAATAATTCATGGTTATCTAATTTTGGCCCCTATCAAAAGATTTACAATGTATAATCTTTTAAGTACAGAGATTGTAAGTATGTCATAGGGCTTATTTAAAGCCTCACTGTTCTGTTTAGTACATTCAACTTTGCCAATGAAAAGATCCACGAAAACTGATGTATTTTTATCCAATTTGAGATTAGACAATACATGTAAATAAAGAATGACATCTGATATCACCAAATGTCTCCTTTACTATGCTTGGTATTTGGAACTCAGAAATATTCAAACAAATTGTGTGAAATCACTTTCAGAAGGACAAAAAATAAAACACTCACAAAAAAGCAGCCTTGCTTTCCAGCTCTAGAATCCTGAATACTAAACTTTGAGCCAGTGGAATGCTTATTCTAGACATCATCATTACAATATTAGTACCCAAAAGATGTGTAGTCATATAAACTGACAGTAGTTTATGATATATGAGAAAAGCAGACCTATCAGAATTTAGACAACCCTCAAACTGACTGTAACTGAATAGAGGTTTAATGAGCACTTCCTAAAGCCCCCATCTGTTCCAC
The DNA here is from genome assembly GCA_026826555.1 of Tolypeutes matacus. Lineage (NCBI taxonomy): Eukaryota > Metazoa > Chordata > Mammalia > Cingulata > Chlamyphoridae > Tolypeutes > Tolypeutes matacus. The sequence goes on along the minus strand of JAKSZT010053882.1, from coordinate 9,487,227 downwards.
ATGTACAGATTATCAAAAGCAGGGGCAGAGCCAATGGCAGTTAAGTTCTTCTCATTCGGCCTTATTGAGGAAATTCCTACTGCTCTTAGTAGTCAAATGATATCTTTGAAAGAAATGTCAGTATAAATGGTGAAATTTTTATTATGAAGTCCAAAATTTTATATAAAGAATAGAAAGCAAAAACTACGACTTCTTGCTGAATTAACTGCAAACAATACAATTCAAATAGTTAAGAGTTAATAGGCACAGAGTACCTTCTCTGTTTAAGGGCTCCCAAAAAGGTGAACCTGGAAAGCTTCCTTATCCTATCAGAGCAGACTTTTACTCCTCAGGGAAATAAGGAAATATAGCTGTTGCTAAATATATAGTAGGTATTCAATGAATATTTGTTGATTTGTTAAGTATTGACTAAAGAAAGCAAGGAAATAAAGTAAACTTTATTATGTCATAAGTGTGCCTCAAATAGTACTTGGACTGAGTATCATGGTCACTTATTATGCAGTTTAAAAGCCAGATAAAGTAAGGCAAATTTTATCCTGCCTTTGGTGAATTTCTCCTTAAATCTGATTTTTCTTGGCAGTACTTATTTATCATATTTTTTGTGACTCCCTATTTTAAAGAAGAAAAACATCAATTTGCTGTATGCTACTCCTTAAGGAAAAGGAGAATCTAAATCATCTCAGCATTAGGAGCATGTTGTACAAAATAATAGGCTGCTTTGTCCAAGGGCAGCAGAATTGTCCCTTCCCTGGCAAGCACATTTGTAGCATACTGTTTTAAGCCATATAGGTTCTACTGTCTTTTTTTAAAAGTAAGGATTGGCCAAACAAACCAACAAAAATATATTTTCTTACTGAAGAATAAGAACAAATGTCAATAAATAAATGAATAGATAAATAAATAAATAAAAGCACTTAAGTCACAACTGCCCCCAGGCAAATGTAACTTCATGCTGGGCTTATGCTACTATCATAAACCCCACACCACAGGAAATCACTAACACTAACCATGACCAAGCCAGTCACATCTTTCCAGAGTTTAAGGCATAATTGCCTTAATGAACTCACAGCATCTGAAAAGTTCCAATGTAGAGCCATTCACTAACATACATTGTGTTCCATGTGATGGTTTTCTATGTTTCGTTACAGATTATTATGCATTATTTTGTAATTGTAAGAGTGGTGAACATCAGGTAAATGGTGTATTCTTTTTACCAGACAGCTATCAAGACAGCAGCATTAAAGTTATTTTCATGTTTTTCTTGGGTGGGACAAATGTCAGAGAATCTGGCAGCATGAGATCAAGTATACAATCTCAAGTGTTAAGTCTGTTGCTTTATGTACTCAAATTCAGGCTTGGAAATGGACAATAGAGAAGGGGAGAGATCAAGCAATACATACACACCCCAGCAGGGGAAAATTGCTTCCTAAAATAAACCTTCTAATATTTTAGTGCTGTTGACTTTTGTATGTCCCTGGTGATTAAGCTTCTATCACTCACTTTTCCTGCAAGACTTATTCTTGTAACCCAATATTTTCCTATGCCAGGAAATGCCTTAAATTTCCCTTTCTCAGTTTCAGCCTACAATCCCAGTACTCTACAGCATACTAGGAGAATAATTAGGCAGTTGTAAATCACTTCAAATATTTCAAATGAACACTATGCACAATCCTAGAACCAAAAAATAATCTCTTCTTTATAACTTTAAAATAGCTTGTAATTATTTTTCCTTATTACATGTTATCAATAGCAATTGAGTAAAGAGATGAAACTTAAAAAAAAAAAAAAAAAAGACCTTTGGTTCTAATGTAATTTTAACAAATAGGTTATATATTTTAAATTTTGGATAACATTAATCCTTTCCTTTTGTTGATTGTTTTACTTACATTTATTAATTTTGCAACCAGAGAAAAACTGGCCCATTCGTATGACTTCAAAACTTCTATTTTAATTCTTCCACTTTATTTCTTTGGTCTCAATCTTTGATCTCAACATATAAGTTAAAAGACACCCTAAATGGAAGAATTGTCCAATTTCAGATTGACAGTTTACAGAACATGTTTAGATGTTCATGTCTCCCACAACCATTCAAACTGCCTCATTAATACTCCTTCCTTTTCTCCCATGCAGAATTCTCTTGATTTTGTCCCTTTGATAAGAAACATTTTTCTATACCTAAATTAGGAAATTTCTCAATGTCATATGTCAGTACTCCTGTTCCAACTTATAAATGGATAAAAATGCCCTGGAGTAGGATTTTCTGATTTTCAAGGCTGTATACTCCAACACTGGCAGAAACAGCATTTCAGATTTTGCTAGCTTGTCTCTCAAGGGGTATTTTGTTCTTAGGTTTGTGTTAATTTTTTTTTCTGAGATTAACATTTTACCATATAAATTCACTTGGCCCCTTATGGTTGAATTATTGAGAATATAAGCAAATCTTTACACCTTGCTTAATTTCTCATCTTGGTTGACTTTCAAACAGTTATTTTTCAGGAAAACTATTTCATTCCACCTTTGACTCCAACATAATACATAATGATATTAAAAATATATGGTAAACAATTCTGAACTAAAAAGAAATTTCTGCTTGCATAAAACACTTGAGCTGCAAACAAGTGTGTTACATGAAAGCTGGCAATTTATAGTGCAGAGAATACTATTAGGATATGATATCGTGTTTTGGAGATGATATATTGCATAGTTTATACTATACCAATTTCATCAGCAGAATTTTTTAAAAACTTGAAAACTCAGACTATTAAATTCATTTTAATAGCTAATAATTTATCAAGGTCTTATGTGTTTGTCATAAGCATTATGTAAAGCTATTGAACATCTAACAATATCACTATTGCAGTTTTTAAAATCTAAAGGTCTCAGGATCCTCTCAAAATGATCATTGAGGATTTCAAAATTATCTAAGTGGTTAACATTATTTTCTGCAATGTTTGGCACAAGCTTTCTTTAGATGAGAAGTAATGAACCATAATAACTTAAATTATTACACATTTTGTTTTGAATTAATAAACACTAAATTGTCAGAAGTCAAGATTATTGATTTTAAAATCTTATTTTTCTTTTTCACCAATGGAAGTATATTAACAGGAAGATAGTTTTTGATAAAATTATTTTACATTAAAGGGAAACATATGAAAATGTTGAGCAGTAAATCAAATCATTTTTCATAGAATTTTCTATAGTGTGTAAATTAAAATTAAGGGGTATTAGTGTTTGATTAAGAATTTTACAATCTCTACAGATCTGAATAAATTATAGAAATCATAAATAGCACATAAAGCTGCTAAATTTTAATTTTCAGAAAGATAAAGTCATAATTCTTATAAAAATATAAAATGAGTACATGTCAAAGATTATAATGAATGATGAGGAAGTCAGTTAGATATTAAAGTCATTCAAAGGAAAATTTGAAGACACACAAATACACACATATACATATACACACACATATGCAATTAGGAATGATGAAATGAATTTTCTATGAGATGTAATTAGTTAATATCCTGTAGAACAAGGGTCAATAAACTTTTTCTGTAAAGTCCAAATGGTAAAATTTTAGTCTTTGCAGGTCACATTTCGTCATGGTTGTGTATTCTTTGTTGTTGTTGTTTTTACAAACCATTAAAAAGGTAAAAAAAGAAAGAGAGAAAGAAATGGGAAGGAAGGAAGGAAGGAAGGAAGGAAGGAAGGAAGGAAGGAAGGAAGGAAGACATTTTTAGCTTACAAACCATGTTAAAAAGAGGTTGAGGGACAAAGCTGACCTGTAGATCATAGTTTATCCCCTAATTTAAAGCAAAAAATGAATATGTGGAGACATCTTTCCTACAGGGCAGAAATCAATTGCATTTTATCAGATAATATTTATTTATATTTCTATGGGTAAGAATCATTTGCTTTATTATCCATTTTCTACAACTTAACACCTACTCCTACATAGACAACCCAGTCAATAGAAGGACAGTCAAATGAATATGTCCCCAGAGGTCTGCTGGACAATGTCTAGCACTCCACTGAAAAGAGGCCCTGAAACATCTTTTGTCCATTGCCAAGTATTTGACAATGTTTTTTATAGAGCATATTTATTAGATAGTAGTTAAGCATATCAGCCTTCCATAAACCTAGGTTCAAATTGCTGGAATTATATTTACGTGGTATCTGACTTTGGAGAAGTAATTTAATTTCTATGGGTCTTGGGATATTTATTCTTCTAAAATAAAGTTATTAATTCTTTATTGGTAGTTTTAATATTGAATGAGGTAATACCTATATAAAATAGCATCTTTTCTTTTCTTTTTCTCACCCTTCAGTCCCCTAGCCCTTAGGGGCCTTTTCTGAAATCCTAATCTCTCAAAGTTAACAATAGAAAGAGTTTTGCATTATGATTCAAACTGGACTGTGCCTACCTCCACCATTATTATTCTTATCATAAAAGAGAAGAGCACTACTCCATTACAAAATATTCTTACAGTAAAGCCCACATCCAGAACACCAGGTAATGTTAAATCAGTCCTTTAATTTGTTAGAACCAACATAGTTCCAACACACAGAGGGCCTTTAAGGTGGTTAAAAATCTGAAATAGTTCTCCAGCTCAGGGCTTCTCAAAGTTATCCTGGCACTCCTGGTAGGTCCCTAAGGTCAAAATTATTTTCATTATAATGCCAAAACATTTTCAGCCTCTTCCATTCTTAACTGTCTTAGAATTTCCCATAGACTATCTGATCTGTGATAGTGCAACAGATTGAATGTAGAAACAGATATTGTAATTCAGCTATCTTCTATTTAAGCCAGGTATTGAAGAAATTTGCAACAACAACAACAACAAAATTGTAGGAAGTTGCCTCTCTTTTCACTATTTTTGAAAAATGTAGTTTAACATGATGGGTTTATTATTATCATTATAATTCAAATGGATAAATAAACACTTTGTAAAAATATCAGTATTAATTGCTAATACTTTTAATATTGATAAATAAAATCCACTTAATGAAAGCTTGTTGGAATCCTCAACATGTTTTAAGAGAGTAAAGTGATTCTGAGACAAAAAATTTTGAGAAGTACATCTCTAGGTATTTAACTCGTTACATAGCTCCAGCATTAGTGGAAGACTTTGATTGAGATTCTTAAAGTACAACATATGGCCTCCATTTCAATTGGAAGAGAACTTCAACTCAGACCTTCTCCTTCAAACTACTTTCTCCTCCTGCACACAACCCCTTAATCTAGAAGTTCTTTTTTGTTCCTTTCCCTGCAAAGTGCTCACCCTCTTGTGCCTAGCTTCCTACATGGGTTGTTAGTGATTCTCTTGTCCTTCCAATGTTGCTGTAATATTGGAGAGGGGAACTTTGAAAGACAGGACTGGGAAGGGTGAAAAAAGTGTTTGGCATGTGGATTGAGCATCTAAAAGACATTCAAACCTTTCAGGGTACAGGCTCCAGACCCAGGATGACTGGTTTTATATCCTACTTCTGTACTCATTAACGGTGCAACTTTGAGCCAGTTACTTAACCTCTTTGTACCTCAATTATGCCATCTGTTCAATGGTAATAATTAATGAAGAGAGCTTCACAAGCAAAAATACTTGATAAATGCCAAAAAATTTCTTAAGATTAAAAGAATGTTTGTCCATTTTTAGCCTTAGGTTATAGATATCTACTCTGTGAACTTAGTTGCAGAATATTTCAGTCCAAGATGGTGAGTGTGGCTGTGAGAGGTATGGAAAGGAGTGATGGGGAAAGGAGGCATGGAGGGGAAGATTCGGAGAAATAGTGGGAAAGCAGTGGATAGGAGAAGAAAAAACAATCCCATCGCATACATATAATTCTTTTTTCTTTTTTTTAATTTTTTTATTTTATTTTTTATTTTACCGGGAGGTCCTGGAGATCGAACCCAGGTCCCTCCATATGGGAGACGGACGCCCAACCGTCTGAGCCACATCCACCCCCCCATAAAATTCTTAATATCACATAGTAAGCATTTAGTAAATGGCAATACTTTAATATTAATACCTTTAATTAATTATTAATTCCCATTGAGAGATTTAGGTATATTACTTTACAAAAATTCCATCTCTCTCTATTAAAGTAAAATTACTTTCAATACCTAATATTAACCAAGACAAATTATTTCCATCACCAATTCTAGACAGTAAAGAGCCTGAACAAATGGTGACTATTCTGGATTAACCATACTGGTGCCCTGGATTCTAACTTTGATTCTAGGTAAATTAATGAATGACTAAATTTTATTGCTAAGGCCACTAACAAATATAAGCTTTGATATTTAAATGCTAAAAGCTCTATAGAATATTGTATAATGCACTATGGCCTACCCATAAGTAGATTATGGTAGCAGATGTTGGGGAGATAGAGGTATATTCTGAGATCCTGAGTTGGAGAGAAAAGATCTAGAAAATGCATATTAGAGAAATGATGTGCTAGCTAGAAATGATTTACTGGAATGATTTTGTAGCAGTTTGATATTATTGATGAATTCCAAAAAGAAATATTGGATTATGTTTGTAAACTGATCTTTTCCTCTGGGTATATTAGAGTGTATTGGATTCATAGGTTTTACTTTTACTTGATTAAGTAATGATTAATGCTTTGATTGGGCCATGTCAGTAGGACGTTGAGTCCCCGCCTACCAAGGGGACACAGAGAAACGGCACTGCAGAGAAGGAAGTTTGGAGTTTTTATACTGGAGCCCGAGGAAGTAAGCACACAGAGGAGCTTGGTCGTGAGGAAGGAGAGACGGCCCTGGGAAAAGAGATGAGCTATTCACCTGATAGTCTACAGCTGGCCTTTTAGAGAGAAGCAAGCCTGAACCCAGAGAGAAGCAAGCCCCGGGAAGAGAGGAAACCAGGAATCCTGAACTCTTGGCAGATGTCTGCAGCCATCTTGCTCCAACATATGGCAACAAACTTTGGTGAAGGAAGTAACTTATGCTTAATGGCCTGGTAACTGTAAGCTTCTACCCCAAATAAATACCCTTTCTGAAAGCCAACAGATTTCTGGTATTTTACATCAACATGCCTTTGGCTGATTAATACAGACTTTTAAATCATTTTGGATATACGACTATCAATTCATCTTGTACAAATAAGGCATTCCCTATGGATTCCTTTAATTCTTGATCTCAAACATTATACCAACAATTAAAATGCATGATCTCACAGGGAAATTTAGTTGAGAATTTAGTAATTCTTGGATTGGTTTAAAGATTCACATGATGATAGTTTTATATGGTTAATTTAGTCAAATAATCAATTTACAGGAAAATAAAGTCTTAAATCTTTAAGTTTAACCAAACATTATTTGATATTCAGATTTAAAAATAAAAGTATTTATGACTAAGTATTTGGTATCCCATAGACCCTTGGGGTGTAAGAGGTCACCAAGTTCAGCTGCAGGTGTCATTGAGTAAAGGCCTTGGTGATTTGTACTTAAGACATAGGAACAGAGATAAATTAGGGCAGTTGAACCAAGTAACCACAAGGTTTTAAAAATGCTCTGGAGGAAAATTACCTTATTTGCAGAGTTTACTTGGTAATTAGCTGAAGTAAGGGGAAAATTCTTTATAATATTTTTTATTCATCTGTCTTAATTGGGGTTCTCTAGGGAACCTGAATTAACAGGAGATATCTGTAAATATTTTGAGATTTTATAAAAATTTCTCACATGACTATGGGGGTGCACAAGTCGGAATTCTGTAGGGCAGGCTGCAAGCCAGGAGCTCCAATGAAGGTTTTCAATGAATTCTCCGAGAAAAGCTTGCTGTCTGAAGCAGAGATAGAAATTCTCTCATCTGACTGCTGAAATCAAAACTCCTCCTTTTAAGGCCTTCAACTGATTGGATGGGACCTCTCTCACTGCTGAAGGCAATTTCCTGATTTTAAATTTAATCAGCTATATATACAATCAAGTTACTAATGATTTAAGGCCATGAAATGCCTCATAGTAACAATTTGGCCAGTGCTTGCTTGACCAAACAACCAGGCAACATTACTTGGCCAAGATGACCCATGTGCTTAACCATCACACTACACCCCTTGTCAACTTGACAGCTATACACACCACCTTAAACCATACTTAATCTCTAAATAAAAACAATAACAGACATTTTTGAGCTAATGTAGTAGTTGGGCAGTTTGATGTAATTATGAATTCCAAAAATAGATATTTGGTCATGCTTGTAAACTGGTCTGCTAATATGGGCATGGTTAAGTTATGATTAGGGTGTTAACCGGGCCACATCAGTAGGGCATTGAACCCCACCCCTTGGTGGGGCAGGAAACAAATATAAAAGGCAAGGCAAAGACAGAGAAGTTCTGATGTTAGAGCCTTGAGCTGGGGCCCCGGGAAGTAAGAGAGCTTGGTCGTGAGAGAAGGCCCCAGGAAAAGAGATAAGTCGTTTGCCTGAGAGTCTACAGCTGACCTTGTGGAGGAAACAGAGGAGTTGAGCCCAGAGAGAAACAGAGCCCTGGGAAGAGAGGAACCCAAGAACCTGAACCCTGGCAAAGTCAGCAGCTGTATTGCTCCAACATGTGGCAATGACTTTGATGAGGGAAGAAACTTATGCTTTATGGCCTTGTAACTGTGGACTTCTACCCCAAATAAATACCCTTTATAAAGACCAACCAATTTTTAGTATTTTGCATCAGCACCCCTTTGGCTGACTAATACACCTAACAATACTCAACTGTCCTGAGAACAACTGGAAATGAACTAAATCTCTACAGAATAGGGTGCAAGTCCTTGGGGAATGTGACAAATTGAAATTTTTGTGTCCCAGAAAAAATTATGTTCTTTGAACTAATCCATTCCTATGGGTGTGGGGCTCTTTGATTACATTAGATTTAGTTAAGGAACCTTTTGATTGGATCATTTAACTAGATCTCTTTAGGGACTTTGATTAGGTTACAGATGTGAGACAAGACTCAGGTTGGGTCTCTCCCCTCTTGCTGGAGTCTTATAAATACTGAGAACTGAAAGCAGAGACACAGAGAGAAAGACAGCTGCCATTTTACCCTGCCATGTGAGAGAGGACTAGAGAAGTGCTGAGAGGCTGAGGGAGAGGCTGCAGGCTGGAATCAGTGGAGCATAGAGGCATGGAAAGAGGCCTTCAAGAGGCCATGCTCACAAAGCAGTGCAATGCTCAAGAGATGAGACCTGTCATGTGCTTGATTGCCCAGAGAAATGCCTTCAACGAGAAAGCTGCCATTGTGCCTTACCATGTGGCAGGACTCCAGAACTGCCAGCAGCTGATCTTGGTGAATCAACATTTCTGATGATGCCTTGGTTTGGACATTTTAACAGCCTTTGAACTGTAAGATTTCCTCCTAATAAATTCCCATTACAAAAGCCAACCCATTTTTGATATTTTGCTCCCAACAGTTTTAGCAAATTAAAACAGGTAATATTCACTGTTAAATCTGACATCCTATAACTTAAATATTACAACATGAAACTAACAAGACTAATATCATATGATAAGGGGTTATGGTAGGGAAGAAAACAAAGATATTTGTTTTATGTACATATACAGTATACTCATAACAAAACAGGAAGGAAATATTCATGACCATTAGAGTCCTCCTTTCTGTAACTAGTCATGAAGTAGTAGTTCATATTTATCACTACCTTCTTATACTTCCCATTCCATGTTCCCTTTACCCTCAGTAAGTAAGTCAGCTGGCCATTGTTCTTTGTCTGGTGGGGTGACCCAAACCTTCATTCCTGAAGATTTTGAGCTATTGTTGGTCCTGCCTGGATTGGGTTGTTGCAGTTTTCTATTGACTTTAATCACAGGGCATTGTAGTAATAATAGATGCCCTAGGGGATTTCCTGTATTCTGGACAAACTCTTTACCTCTGTATTAGTCGGGGTTCTCTAGGGAAACAGAATCAACAGGAGATATCTGTCAATAATATGAGATTTTATAAGTCTCCCATGTGACCATGGGGATGCACAAGTCCAGGTTCTGCAGACAGGCAAACCAGGGCCTTCAATGAAAGTCCAGTGACGGGGCTTGATGCCTTTCTGGGAGACATTGTCTGTCCAAAGACTAGCTGGGAAATTCTGAATGTTGAAATCACTTCCCCTTTTAAGGCATTCAACTGATTGGATAAAGCTTCACTCATTGCTGACGGCAATCACCCTGATTGATGTAGATGTAATAAGCTATCTAAGCAGTAAACACATTAGCCTAACCATCACAACCTCCAATGTATAGTTGCAGTTCTATTTCTCCTTGATAGTCAGGAGCAATAACCCCAGCCAGTAACAGTAATTCCCTTCCTTTCCCATTGATTCAGAGGCATGAGTAGCCCAAAGTGGCCAGGTGGCAATCTCAACTTTCAGTTCAGTGGAATCATTGTTGTGTCCCCAGATGGAAGCACTTCTCCTTTTGGAACTAAGACCTGTAAACCAGCAGAGCTTAAGGATGCAGGGACAGGAAGCAAACATTTTCCTAGTGAATGACAAAGGGTAATAGTGAGTGGTGCCACTCCCATATCCACCCATTGATTCCTGGACCCATGAATCCTGGCCATGAGAGAAAGAGAACCATAGATTGGGCACTGATTGAGATTATACATACCCTCCTGGAGAACACTGCCCCAGCCTGTAAGGTATTGCCATCTAGCTGGTGCTGTAATTGAGCCTTCAAAAGGCCATTTCCTCATTATATCAATTGAGCTACTTAAAGATGATGGGGAATATGATAAGACCAGTGAATTCCATGAGCATGTTCCCATTCCTACACGTCATTTGCTATGAAGTGCGTTCCTTGATCAGAAGCAATGCTGTACAGAATACCGTGATGATGGATAAGGCACTCTGTGAGTCCAAAGATAGTAGTTTTGGCAGAAGGATTGTGTGCAGGGAAGGCAAATCCAGATCCAGAGTTTATGTCTATTCCAATTAGAACAAATAGCATGATAGAAGTAGTTCAATGTAATCAACCTGCCACCAGGTAGCAGGCTGATCACTTTGGGGAATAGTGCCATATCAGGGAATGACTATGTGTCTCTGTTGCTGACAGATTGGACACCCAGCAGTGGCTGTAGCCAGGTCAGCCTTATTAAGTGGAAGTCCATGTTGCTGAGACCATACATAACCTCTACCCCTACCACCATGGCCACTTTGTTCAAAAGCCCATTGGGCAATGACAGGAATGGCTTGGGAAAAGGGCTGATTGGTATCCACAGAACAGTTCATCTTAACTACTTGATTATTAAAATAGTCCTCTGCTGAAATCACCATCTGGTGAGCATCCACATGGCATACATATATCTTCATATATTTCACCCACTCTGAAAGGCCTATCCACATGTCTCTTCCTCAGGTTTCTTTGTCACTAATTTTCCAATCACGTTCCTTCCATGTCTCTGACCATCCAGCCAAACCATTGGCAATAGCCCATAAAAAAGGATACAAATGCATGTATGGCCATTTCCCCTCCCAAGCAAAATGAACAATGAAGTGCACTGCTCAAAGTTTTGCCCAATGGGAGGACTCCCCTTCACCACTGTCATTCAGGGACATCCCAGAAAGAGGCTGTAGTGCTGCAGCTGTCCACTTTCTGGTGGTACCTGCATATAATGGAGAACCATCTATAAACCAGGCCCAGGTTTTCACTTCCTCAGTCAACTGATTGTAAGGAACTCCCCAAGATGCCATAGCTGTGGGCTGGGAAAGAGAAGGTAATCTAGTAGGAGTGGTGGTCAGGGCATTTGGGCCATTTCCTTAGGTAACTTACTTGTGCCTTCAAGACATGCTTGAGTTCTCTTTCATATATACCACTTCCATTAGATGATGGAGTGCTGATGTGCACATCTTTATGGTTTGGTGGGTTAGACAACTCTCAGTTCGTGATGGGTAACGTGGGTCTCATGGTAACTTGGTGGCCCATGAATAAGTGTTCAGTCTCTACTAAGGTTCAGTAGCAGACCAAAAGCTGTTTCTCAAAAGGAGAATAGTTTTCTGCAGAGGATGGCAGGGCTTTGCTCCAAAATCCTATGGGTCTGCCAAAGGCTCTAGATGGCATCTCTATTTGCCACTGACATTTTCAGTACCATTGGATCTGCTGGATCATATGGCCCAAGTGGTAGAGCAGCTTGCACAGCAAACTGGACCTGTCGCAGAGCCTCCTCTTGTTCCAATCCCCACTCAAAATTAGCATATTTTCTGGTCATTCATTGGTTGTGTCAGAATAGCACAACCAAATGAGGAATATTTTGTTTCCAAATTCCAAAGAGGCCAACTAAGCATTGTGCCTCTTTTTTGGTCATAGGAGGGGCCAGATGCAATTGCTTATCCTTCACCTTAGAAAGGATATCTTGACATGCTCCACATCACTGGACATCTAGAAATTTCAATGAGGTGGAAGGCCCCTGTATTTTTGTTGGGTTTATCTCTTATCCTCAGACATGCAAAAGTCTTACCAATAAGTCTAGATTACCATGTCTTGCTCACTAGGTCCAATCAACCTGGTATCATCAATATAATGGACCACTGTGATGTCTTGTGGGAGGGAGAGATGATCAAGTTCCCTGCAAACAATTTTATGACATAGGTCTGGAGAGTTGATATACCCCTGAGATAAGACAGTGATGGTGTATTGCAGGCTGAAAACAAACTATTTCTGGTGCTTCTTAATAATTATAACTGAGAAAAAAGCATTTGCCAGATCAATAGCTGCATACCAGATACCAGGGATGTGTTGATGTGTTCAAGCAATGATACCACATCTTGAAGAGCAGCTGCAATTGGAGTCACTATCTGGTTAAGTTTATAGTAATACACTCTCACCTCCAAATAGAAGAGATGAATGGGGATGTGTTGGGAATCACCACCCTTGCATCCTTCAAGTCCTTGATGATGGTGCTTATCTCTGCAATCCTTCCAGGAATCTGGTTTTGCTTTTGATTTACTCTTTTGCTAGGTAAGGGTAGTTCTAGTGGTTTTCACTTGGGCTATACTACCATAAAAGCTCCTGCTCCCCAAGTCAGGAAACCAATGTGGGGATTCTGTCAGTTGCTGAGTATGTCTACACCAAATATGCATTCCAGAACTGGGGCAATAAACAAAGAATGGGTCCAGGATGTGATATGGACCAAGCTAAAAGGCCATTTATCACCTGACCTCCATAAGCTACTACTCTGACTGGTAGACAACAATGACATTTTGGGTGTCCTGGAATTAATGTCACTTCTGAACCAGTATCTAATAATCCCCCAAATGTCTAAGAATTTCACTTTCCCCAATGGACACTTACCCTGATAAAAGGCCTTAGGTCTCTTTGGAGAAGGCTGGGAGGAAGATTAACAGTATAAGTTTCTGGCAGTGTAATAAGGTCCTTCCCCAAGGGGACCTGGGCTTCTCCTCATTCAAGGGGCCCTGGGTCTGTAAACTGTCTCAAGTATGGAAATAGATTAAGTGGCCATAACTCTCTGTTTCTGTAATTCAACTGTTAGACTTTTGCTTACTTAACCTAGAACACTTCAGCTTATACATATCAAGTAGGCATTTAGTAGACTGCCCATGTATTTTTCTTCTAGGTACCCCATGGTCTCTTAGCCAACACCATACGTCTCTGTGACTCAGACTATTTTGATTACTGTTTTGAATTTGCTGTTCACTGTGGTAGATGCACCCACCCTGTCTTTGGGGATTAATTGCTGCCACTTGGCTTCTGCCATTCCAGGATCCAATCATTCTCATTGTGTTTAAGGATCCTAGTTTGGTGAAAGCAGTTGACAAGGTAATATCTTACCTACAGGGAAGAGCAACCACTGAGCTCTTCAGCTAAGAAGGAGTTAAACTCACAAATTTATTCCTCACAGTCCTGGTAAAAGGTGTGTCCTCTGGACCTTCCTGGGGTGGGTGAGCAGGCCTTAATGATACATCTATTGTAGTAGTCCATATCTCTAAGCCTTGGTTCTCCTCATCTACCGTAAACTAGGGTAGTCCTGGCATTTCGACCTCAGGTAATGTTGGCCACCTTTTTATCCATGTTTCAGCCAGACACATGAAGAATCTATTTGAGTCCTTTTTAACCCCTAAAGCTACAACATTGAATGCAGAATTTCTGCTCAGTCGGCCCATACCAAGAAATTCAGACTGATCCCTCTTTATATTCCTTTCACCATTATTCCAATCCTTTAATATCCATTCTCACACATATTCTCCTGATTTCTATCTATTTAAATAGGAAAACATATAGTTCTTTTGGAGCATATTATAGTTCCTAATGGGTTGCATTTAGTGCCTCAACCTTTGGAGCTTTAGTCTAGTTATAGATCTGGAAGAAAAGATGGGTGATGTGGGTGGGTAAAAAGAAAGATGAGAAGTTTCTTACAAGCCAGTTACCTCATGGCATTCTTTTGCAGTTTCATCTGGTGAAATAGGATTAATCTCTTCAGGTGGAGGTTTAATGGCAGACTCTTTAAGGTAAACTGGAGGTTAGGAAACTGTTTCCTCAGGGCAGACAGGAGGTATGGATGCTGTTTCCTCAAGGTGGGGAAGAGGTCAGGTGGTTATTTCCTCAGGGCAGACCATTAAAGTTTTATCTGGCAAAGACTCAGAAGAATTTAGGGTTTCATTGTCCCCACTGCCATCATTATCAACCCATATGTCTCCATTCCATTTTCAGGATCTCCATTCCTTTTTAATCAATGGCCTCACTTTGACAACAGACACTCTGCAAGGTTGAGACTTTAGTTTCTGTTGTAAATCTGCAACTCATACCATGAGACTCTAGGTCTGTTTTTCTGAGATCTCAAGTCTGCAGCTACATGAAACAAGATTTTCTTTCAGGGTACACATAGAAACTGTCACATATTTCATGTTGCATTTAAGTTACAAATTTGAAGCCGTCAGTTCATCCTTTTCTTTTATAACTGTATCCAGCATATTTAGGAAAAGCCAACATCATTATGTCTTTTACTTCCACAAAGCTCTGTTAAGGTATCAGAAACTCTCTCACCCAGAGCTTTGCCTCATACAAGCATGTGAGTAACCAAATCCAGTGGTGGTATTTTGTGTATCTCTATTCCCAACTCACACCATTGACTATTATTGGCAACTTGATCATAGAAAATAGTCACTAGTGTCTTTGAATCTAATCAGAGTAGACAGCCAATTGCAAAAACCCCAGAACCAATTCAGAAATTCCATTTTTAAGATTCTGTTTCTCAAGAACCATCCCACTCTTGAAACCAAGCTGTATTTGGATTTTCTAGGGAAACAGGACTGACAGGAAATATCTGTAAATATTATGAGATTTTTATATTATTGTCTTATGCAATTGTGAAGGTGCACATGTCCAAATTATGTAGGGCAGGCTGCAAGCCAGGAACTCCATTGAAGGTTTTCAATGAATTCCCTGAGAGAAACTGTCTGAAGTTAAGATGGAAATTCTCTCATATGCTGAAATCAACACTCCTCCTTTTAAGGCCTTCAACTGATTGGATGAGACCTCTCTCATTGCTGAAGGTAATTTCCTCAGTTGATTGTAGATTTAATCAGCCATAGATACAATCAAGTTACTAATGATTTAAGGCCACGAAATTCCCTCACAGTAACAATTAGCCCAGTGCTTGCTTGACCAAACAACTAGACACAACTACCTGGTCAGGTTGACATATGAGCCTACCGTCACAATCTCTATTACAAAACTACTTCCAAAAACAGGCTTGAATTCCCTTGAACAAGGTCTGTAAACATGCTACTGGGACATAGATTTATACTACCAGCCATGGACAGCAGTGGAAAAACCCATTGTAGACTAAATAAAAGAAACTAGCAAGTAAGTACATGGCCTTATAGCTCTTAGCTTTGGGACAAAACTGTTTGCTTCCTGAAAGTATCTTGCAATGATCAAAATGTTTAAATCCTCTACTGTCAATCCTTAAAAATATGTTTCCTGTTGTAGATTCTTTCAATAAAGTCCTTAGTCTGTATACAACAGAGGTACATGCCAGTTCAAGCAATCACATGAGAGAAGTTTCCTTGAAATTCCCCCATAAGAAGAGTTTCATGGTCCTGCAACCCCATGCCTGTCTCCTGAGAGTCTCTTTCCCAGTAACATGAAAAGCAATCAGGAACCCCTATGAAAACTTGCATGAATACTTACCCACTGTGCACCCAGCCATGCTCATTAGTGCTACTTTCTTTTTCCTGGGTATCATCACCATAGACACAAGAGACACACAGCCACCATTTCCTGCATTCACCAGCTTCTGAACCCAATCCTTAAAAAAGAAAATTTGTACACACTTCCCTGGAGAGAGACAATTATGAGCAGATATTGAGATACATGCCATATAACATAGTCTTAAGATTCTTGAATGCTACAGACACTAACCTCTTGGATCCCTGCTCTTGAAATCTTTCCTTGGTATATTGGAGGCATCAGAAAGTGGATGGTGCTTTGGATCCTATTGCTTAGGCATTCCTCTTAGATTAATGCTTAGGCATTACATCTTTGTCGATGTAAAAGTATTTAGGGGAAACTGGTTCCTGAGAAGACATAGCTCTCTTGCTTTTCATAAGGTGTGTGGCTCCCCACAGACATCCTAGTGCATAATTTAGGCTTGCCAGCCTCTCTCTGCAGGTGATAGTGCTGAGGCTTAGGCAGAGCATATGAAGCTAGCTAGCAGAAGTCAGATTTCACAGCCAAATCTCCTCTCTGGGGGAACTGGATCTCACCATCCATAGAAAAAAGCACCAACCAAAAATTTTCAGTTGGGCATTTTAAAATTGGATTTTACTTATTGACTGAATCTGAAGAAACTTTGTTTTTCCGGTCAGACAAAATATTTTCGAGAAGAATTCTCTGTGCATTTAAATTAAGTTGTATAATGCCAGGCAGGCATTTCTGTGTCACCAAGAATTTTTTTTTTTTTAATGTCAAAACTCCAAAAAGTCAACTCAGGGAATATTCATCAAAAGTTTCCTTGTTCCCTGGGAGAGGTTTTCTTTAGATATCAACTCTACAATGGCACAATTAATTAATTAGCCAATAGGCTGTGACTTGGTACCTGCTAAGGCCCATGAATCATAACTTCTTTTCTCAGAGAATGAAATTGCAGAAAAGGGTAAGATGATGAGCAGGAATATGGTAAATGTTGTAGCACCAACTTAAAAAATAACATAGAAATTGCCTTCTTTCTCAATAAATCTATTTCATTTCTATTTTTAAAATAAGCAATATTTTTATAGATGCCCATATACATCAATTAACAGTGGTCTAAAGCCCCTCAGCTTCAATCTGAAATGATCACTCTCTTTTTATAACTATAGAGCTAACTTTTCCATACTTAAAGTTAAAGCTATTTTTTATACTTAAGTTTCTTCTTTATGTCAAAAAGAAAAGCTGAAAAAACAAAACAATAGGTAGCTTCTGAGTGCTAACCATGAGCCAAGCAAATTAAATACATACACATGAAGATAGTCCAGTCTTAACTAATTCTAACAACTAATCGTGCCCTTTAATGTTGACAGTCATGCCAAGATGTAAAGAGAAATCAGTGGATCATGGGTTTTAAATGTTTGAACCTCTCCTTAATCCCATCTCTCAAGGCCTTGAATCAAGTCCTCTTGCCTCATTTCTTCTTTGCCTCTCTAACCCCTACTCATCATTCTGTCTTCAGTTTAAAAATCAATCCTTAGAAAACCTCTCTTTATCTCAAACTGGGTTCGGTCCCCATTATATGTTATATGTTTCCAAGGCACTCACAACTTATCCTTTGTAACAGTCTTCAAACCCACTTAATACTTGGCAATAATTACAGCACAAGCACTGTAGCATCCTTGCTCATCTGTGTATCCCAAGAGCCCAACAATAACAGACTATCAATAAATATGTTTTACAGAATAACTGACTAAGCACCCATACATAATCATCAGCCCAATGTTTATATGATTAAAAATTATCTTGGCTGTCACTGATAAAATAGTGTTGGCCTAAATCTCTACTTAAAATATACCAAGACACGTTCCCTGGAAAATCTTGTCTCTCTAGCCAAGTAAAGAATTTCCAGACTCATTTGTACTTTTAAAATGATACTTGACTAATTTCCATTATAAATTCAATTGACAAGGAGTGCCTTTTGCTTCATGATGTAGTTATTACACTACATATTTAAAGCTTTATTATTAAAATATAGTCTCTTTATTGAACTCACATTTTCCTTCCAGATACATCCTTATAACCTCTACGTCATAGGCAAATTTCTGAAAAGAGTTGTCTATATTTGTTGGCTTCATTTCATTACCTACCACTTATACCTTAACATACTTCACTCTGGCCTCATCTCAGTTTTTGCTATATTCCCACAGAAGAATTCTGTCACTAAATACAATGACTGCCTTTAAATCCTAATCAAACTTGATCTCCCCACAGCATTAACAGTATTGACTTCTTCATCTTTTAGGAATCATTCATCTGCCTCAGCTTCCAAGACCAGGTTCTCTTCCTCTAGCCATCACCTAAGCCTTCTTTGTTGGGTAGTCAGTTATTGATAGTTCTGCCAGCTTTGTGCTAGATCCTCTTCTCAAACTATACTTCCTCTGCCGCCTCCAACTACCACCAACATACAGATAATCCATGGAATTTGTATTTCCCTCCAGATATGTCCTCTGTATTCTGCACCATATACCAGACTGTGACATCTCATTCAGATGTCTCAATGCCCACCTCCAACCTGGTTCTGATCCAGTCTTCCCAATCTCAATGGATGACAGCAGCATATTTTCAATTGTGTACATCAGAATCCTAGGAATCATGTTGACCCCTCTTACATCATCACACCATTATATTTAGAATCATCCTGTTGATAAAACCTCTTACACAGTCTATTTCTCAATTTCCTCTACTTCTTCTCTCTCAATCACCCCTCCCGACCTCTTCAGGTAAAACTGACATTACCTCTGGCTTACATGACTGAAATAGTCTATTAACTTTGTTTTCCCCTGAGTTCATTTCGAGTCACTGTAATCTATTATCCATACTGCACCTAGAATGACCTTTTCAAAATAGCAAACTTGTCCTATATCTCCAATCTTTAAAATGCTTTAATGGCTTTCTTTTGTATGTAACCTGAAAATCAAAATTCTTAACATGTCTATAAGTCACTGCATGGTCATACCTTCCCCTATTTCTATGGGGTCATCTTCAACATATCCCCCTCCACCTTCTTCCCCAACTTCTGCTCCACTGTACTTTAACCACCCTGGCCTTCTTAGTTGTTTGAATGTTCTGTACTTTTTCATATGACATGGACTTCGCCATTTGGTGCAGAATGCCCCTATCACAACACACCCAGAAACAGTCTATCTTCAGTTAACTGGCACAAGCCTCAGAAAGGTCTTTCCTGATCCTTTGACATGAGATGCTCTTAAAACATTTTGCACCTCTCATTTGGCTTAAATGCAGTTGAACTCATCTCATCATTTTATCAATGTTTATTTTTCTTAGTACTCTGTAATGTCTGTAAGAATAGATATAATGTCTCTTTTATTCACAGCTTGTCCTCCAATCCTCCTGGCACATAACAGCCACTCAATAATATTTTATTAATAAATGATAAATTTAATTGAACAAAAATTTATTGACTGTTGATTGTATGCAGGTACCCATAGGTGCAATATAAAAATATGTTGGAGATGGTCTCTCCCCTCAAAGAGTTTATGTTTTGCTTTAGAAGATAAACATAAATAGAAATGAAAATTAAACATTATAGTAAATAATGCCAAGTGCTGTGACATGGAAAGTCACAGGACAATTTAAAAATAAGTTAAAAAGCAATATAGGAAGTAAAAACTTATAGCTGGAATGCGTTAATGATGAGTTAAAGATGAAAATTGTCTTGAGCTAGGTCTTGAAAAACGGGAAGGAGTTGGAGGGTAAAAATAAAAAAGTCAGAAGTTTCTGGAAAGAAAAATGGAATGAACAGCACTCCAAAGGCAGGCAAGCCGGGGGAACCAAGATCAACAGGATGCCCTCAGAGCAGCCTCTACAGGACTCCAACATTCTGTGGAAGTGAACAGAGAGCATAGTTTCAGACACTGATAAAAGCCAGACAGTGGTATGATGAGAATTTAAGTGGCTAGAAAACCTGTAGTAGTATATTTCTACAAAGTATTGAAAGAACCATTGCTGTACAAATAGAATGTGTGAGGGAAAGTAGTGAAAATCCAACAAGATAGTTTTAAAAAAATTTCAAAGTTGTAGTCAGCCTTATTGGACAGTTTCCCAAATCTCAGTGAGGTTTTTGGAGTTATCAACACATAAAACAGGATATTTACTAATAAGAGATGTCCATGCTCTCCACATCCTACTGTTCATGCTTAGGTACACCCACAGAAACTCCTTTTAAAGAAACCTGACCCACAGATGGTGTGCCAACAATCATTGGAAATTGGTCACTCATATTGAAAGTTATATTTTTCTAGAGACTCCATGTTGAAAAGAACAGAGTAGCAGTAATTGGCAATACCAAACACAAACATTTTACTTTAGCTGTGAAATCATCGTTTTACAACTGAAGAAATTTCTTAGAATTTCCTACATAGAAATACTAATGTAAATATTGCACTATACTGATTTACAGCATTTCTGTGAATGCATATCAATACAAATATCATAATATGTCATTAGGTCTCCAAACCACAATAGTATCTAGGCTGGGAATGGTACAGTGTTCAAAATTAGACTTTTGTTTAATTTGTATGTCATCAAATTAACACATCCACATACTCTAAAGAGTCAAATATTTCCACAATCTTATGAAAAAGGTGAGTTCTACACACACTCACTGCCCCCACCATCCCTGCTTCCTACTCCTAGATGTATACACTTAGTTGCTTAATTTCAAATTTAGGTATTAGTTATTAGCTATTCATATCCAAATTTGTAAAATAAGAATCTCATTCTCTTTCAATTTCTTCTCTGTACCTGGATCCCACTACATTCACACACAGCTTCCACCCTCCATCCTCTTAAGGTAAATATATCATAAATTAGTTCAGCTCCATAATCAATGTTTACATAACTTTAAACAGGCAAAGTTATTCACAGCTAAGTCATATAATATACAGTGATATTTTCTTTTCTGCACAAACTTCTGTTTTTCCTGGAGTTAATAATTGTATTTTTTTATAGCAGGCTTAATTTTCATTGTAATTAACACCTAGTTTAAATACAAACTCTGCCAATTATTTATTGTATCTCTTTTAATATATTAAAATACATTAGGTAGTCAGTCTATTTCATCTTTTTGCAGTAATCACCTATCAAGCCTTCTGATTCACTCTAGTCTAATTATGTTGTATATATACTCCAGTTGCTTTCTAAGAAAGCACACCTGAGAGGTAAACATTTTATTAATTGCATGTCTTAACATATTATATTCTATCTTTACACAAATTTGGTATAGAATCCTTGTTTGGAACTAATTTTTGCCCAAATATTTGAAGACATTTATCCAGTATCTTTAAGATTTCATCTTTGTTGTTGAGACGTCCAATGTCATAATTATTCTTTTTTTGTAGTTAATAAATTTTATTTTAGAGAAGTTTTAGATTACAGAAAAGTTACATTAAATTTATGGGGTGGGAGCCGATGTAGCTCAAGTGGTTGAGCACCTGTTTCCCATATACAAGGTCCCTGTTTGATCCCTGGTGCCCCCTAAAAACAAAACAGAAAATTAAACAAATGAAAAAACCAACTCAGGGGAGCTAGAATAGCTTAGTGGTTGAACCCTGGCTTCCCATATACGAAGTCCCGGGTACAATCCCTGGTCCCAGTACGGCAAAAAAAAAAAAAAAAAAAAAAAAAAAGAAAAAAAGTATAGGAGTTGAAAGGAAAAAAAAACAAAAACTGGAGAGAGTTGGAGGAGAGTATAGAAATGAAGACTATTCATAAGGATAACTAAAAGGGTAAAAAGAGAAATAAAAATAAAATATAACATGTATAAGCCTAAAGAAAATACAGCCGAAGTAAGTACTCCTTTTAAGTAATAACATTGAATGTTAATAGATTGAACTCTCCTATTAAAAGATAGAGATGGTCAGAATGGATGAGAAAATATGACCTTAGACCCAGGAACTCAATTAAATTGCAAGTGAAGGATTAGAAAATGATTTTCCACACAAACAGTATATAAAAAAGGACAGGTACAACTATACTAATATCAAACAAAATAGACTTTAAATGCAAAACTTTTGTAACAGACAAAGAAGGACCCTATATAACAAAAGGGGTAATCTACCAAGAAGAAAAAACAATCATAAATATGTATGTACCTAAGCAGGGAGTCCTAAAATACATGAGGCAAATACTGGCAAAACTAAGGGGAGAAATAGATGCCTTTACAGTCATAGTGGGGGACTATAATAGGCCAGTATTGCCAATAGACAGAACATCTTGACAGAGGATCAATAAAGAAACAGAGATCTTGAATAATACAATAAAGGAACTAGACCTAATGGACATGTACAGAACATTGCACCCCCAAGCAGGTTATACATTTTTTTTAAGTGTGCATGTATCATTCTCCAGGATAGATCACATGATGGGTGATAGAATAAGTCTCAGCAAGTTTAGAAAGATTGAAATTATACAAAGCACTTTCCCTGGTCACAATGGAAAGAAGCTGGAAATCAATAACGGGTGGAGAGCCAGAATAGTCACAAATATACGGAAGTTAAACAACACACTCTTAAACAATCAATGGGTCAAGGAGGAAATTGCAAGAGAAAACAGTAACTATCTCAAAGCAAATGAAAATGAAAACACAATATAGTAAAACTTATCAAATACAGAGAAAGTAGTGCTGAGAGGGAATTTATAGCCCCAAATACCTCATTAGTAAAGAATAAAGAGCTAAAATAAAAGACCTGCTGCACACCTGGGGGAATTAGAAAAAGAACAAACTAATTCCAAAACAAACAGAAGGAAATAAATAACAAAGATTAGAGCAGAATTAAATGAAATTAAAAATAAAAACAATAGAAAGAATTAACAAAACCAAAAGCTAGTTTTGTGAGAAGATTAATAAAATTGGCAAACCCTTAGGTAGAGTAACAAAGAAAAAAATAGAAAAGATGCAAATAAATAAAATCAGAAATGAGATAGGGGACATCACCACTGGCCCCAGAGAAATAAAGAGTATTATAAGAGGATACTTTGAAAAATTGTATGCCAACAAGTTGGAAAATTTAGATGAGATAGACAAATTTCTAGAAATACAGAAGCATCCTACATTGACAAAAGAAGAAATAAATGAACTCAACAGGCTAATCACAAGAAATGAAATCAAAATCTTCCCAACCAAGTAAAATCCAAGATCAGAAGGCTACACAGATGAATTCTACCAATCATTCCAGAAAGAACTAACACCAATCCTGGTCAAACTCTTCTAAAAAATTGAAGAAGAGGAAACATTATCTAACTGATTCTATGATGCCAACCTCACCTTAAAACCAAAGCCACATAAAGTTGCTACAAGAAAAGAAAATTACATACCAATCTTTCTAATTAACTTGGATACAAAAATTCTCAACATAAATACTTGCAAATCAAATCAAACAACACATCAAAAGAATTATACATTGTGACTAAGTGTATAATATTTGCAATATTTGTATAATATCCTCCCAGATATGCAAGGAAGTTTCAACATAAGGAAATCAATAATATAATATACCACATTAACAGATTGAATGGGAAAAAATTACATGATCATCTCCATCAATCCAGGAAAGGCATTGGACAAAATCCAGGATCCTTTCTTGATAAAAACACTTCAAATGATAGGAATAGAAGGAAACTTCTTCAACATGTTAAAGGGCATATATGAAAAACACAAAACTAACATCATACTCAATGGGGAAAGGCTAAGGGCTTTCCCTCTAATATCTGGAACAAGACAAGGATGCCCACTGTCACCACTCTTATTCAACATCATATTAGAAGTTATTGCTAGAGCACTTAGGCAAGAAAAAGAAATAAAAGACATCCAAATTGGAAAGGAAGAAATAAAACTTTCAATATTTGCAGATGACATGATCCTACATTTAGAAAGTCCTGAGAAATATACAACAAAGCTTCTAGAACTGATGAATGAGTTCAATGAAGTGGCAGGATATAAGATCAACATGCAAAGATTAGTAACATTTCTGTACAATAGTAATGAACAATCTGAGGAGGAAATCAGGGAAAAATCCATTTACAATAGCGACAAAAAGAAGCAAGTATCTAGGAATAAACTTAACTAAGGATGTAAAGGACTTGTACACAGAGAATTACACAACATTGCTAAAAGAAATCAAAGAACACCTAAATAAATGGAAGAATATTCCATGTTCATGGGTTGGAAGACTAATTATCACTACAATGTCAATTCTACCCAAACTGATTTACAGATTCAACGCAATCCCAATAAAAAACACCAGCAGCATTTTTTAACAGAAATGGAAAAGCCAATTATCAAATTTATTTGGAAGGGTGAGGGGCCCTGAATAGCCAAAAATATCTTGAGAAAGAAGAACAAATTTGGATGACTCATACTTCCTGACTTTAAAGCATATTACAAAGCTACTGTGGTCAAAATAACATGGTACTGGCATAAGGTTAAATATATTGATGAATGAAACTAAATTGGGAGTTCAGATATAGACCCATGTACATATGGCCAACTAATATTTGACAAGGCACCAAGCCCACTTAACTGGGACAGAATAGTATATTCAACAAATGGTGCTGGGAGAAGTGGATATCCTTATCCAAGAGAATGAAAGAGGATTACTATCTCACACCTTATACAAAAAATAACTCAAGATGGATGAAAGACCTAAATATAAGAGCCAGGACCATAAAGCACCTAGAAGATAATGAAGGGAAGCATCTACAAGATCTGGTGCTAGGAAATGGTTTCATATACTTTATACCCAAAGTGTGAGCAGTGAAAGAAAAAAAATAGATAAATGGGACCTCCTCAAAATTAAAACAACAACAACAACAACAAAAACTTCAAAGGAGTTTGTCAAGAAAGTGAAAAGGCAGCCTACTCAATGGAAGAAAATATTTGGAAACCCACTTATCCAATAAGGGCCTAATATCCAGCATATATAAAGAAATCCTACAATTCAATAATAAAAGGCCAAGCAACCCATTTAAAAATTAACAAGGGACTTGAACAGAAACTTTTCCAAAGAAGAAATACAAATGGCTAAAAAGCACATGAAAAGATGCTCAACATCAATAGTTATTAGTGAAATGCAAATCAAAACTACAGTGAGATATTTTACACATACGAGACTGGCTACAATTAAAAGAATAGAAAACTGCAAGAGTTGGAGATGACATGGAGAAACTGGAACACTCATTCACTGCTGGTGGGAATGCAAAATGTTGTAGCCTCTGTGGAGGATGCTTTGTCAGTTCCTCAGGCAGCTAAGTATAAAATGGCCATATGACCCATCCATCCCACTACTAGGTATATACCCAGAATAACTGAAAGCAGAGACACATACAGATACATGCACACCAATGTTCACAGTATCATTATTCGCAATTGCCAAAAGATGTAAGCAATCCAAGTGTTCGTCAACAGATGAATAGATAAATAAAATGTAAAACATTATTCAGTTGTAAGAAGAAGTGCAGTACTGAAACATATGACAACATAGATGAACCTCTAGGACCTTATATTGTGTGCAGTAAGCCAGTAATTAAAGGACAAATATGCAATGTTCTCACTGATATGAACTAAGGATATTGAGCACACTCCTAGAAGTAGAGTCTAAAGATGTTACCAATAGATAAAACAGGAGAAGAAAGTGGTGAGTCAATGTTTAATTTGGTTATAATATATAATAAGGTTAATGATAACAGTTTGGCAATGGGCAGAGAGGATGGTGGTGCAGCAATATGAGCTTAATTAATGGCCCTGAAGTATGAGTGTCAACAGGGTTGAAAGGAGAAGATTTGGACTCACCAGAATGCTAGAAGGAAAGCTAGAGGATAAAACTGATGACTGTACAACTCAGTGAAATCTGGGGTGTCTGAGGGTTGTGGTTAAAAATACAATTAATAAAAAAGACAAACAGCCTATTTTAAAAATGAGTAAGCAATTTGAATAGACACTTCCCCAAAGAAGAAATACAAATGGCTAAAAAGCACATGAAAAGATTTTCAACCTCACTAGCTATTAGTGAAATGCAAATCAAAACTACAATGAGATATCATCTTACACCCATTAGACTGGCAGCTATTAAAAAAACAGAAATACAAGTGTTGGAGAGGTTGTGGAGGAAAGAGAACAATCATTCACTGCTAGTGGGAATGTAGAATGGTGCAGCCATTGTAAAGGACAGTTTGGCAGTTCCTCAGGAAGCTAACTATAGAATTGCCATATGATCCAGCAATCACCCAGAAGAATCGAAAGCAGAGATGTGAACAGATATGTGCACAACTATGTTCATAGCAGCATTATCCACTATTGACAAAAGTTGGAAGCAACTCAAGTATCCATTAACAGATGAATAAGCAAATTGTGGTATATACAATGGAATGTTACTCAGCTGCAAGAAGGAATGCGGTATTACATGGGACAACATGGATGAATCTTGAAGACCATATGTTGAGTGAAATAAGCCAGTCACTGAAGGATAAATATTACATGACCTTTCTGATTTGACTTAAGCAAATTGAGCAGACTCACAGAACTAGAGTTGGGAAGATAGGTTATCTTCAGATAGAAAGGCAGTAGGGGGTAGTGAACTGATGCTCAATATGGACAAAATCTATGATAAGGTGGAAGGGGTGGTTGGACAGTGGATAGGAGGTGATAGGGTACAGTGGAGTTATTGGGTTCAACGGTGCTGAAATGTGAGGAGGAGTAGGGGAGTTGGGTTGGACTATCCATGGAAATGGGGGAAGGGCTAGAGGAAGGAACAGGTGAACTCTGGGAATTTGTAAGTCTGTGGTTAAAACTGCAATGGTGAGACTGTTTTTTGGCAAATATGGCAGGGGAGGGTTACTGGTGCAGGTTGCCTGGGGTGGGGGGATATGTGGGATAGAGCACACTTGGGGCATGCTTCTATGGAATATGTAACTGTTCACCTTGTCATGGTGTGTTATCTCAGTGGATGGAGAGTCATACAATAAAAAAGAAAATATTAAATTCCTATCCTGGGGAGTTCTGCCATGTTCTCAATTAGAGGAGGAAAAATCTCTCGAGAACGTAGGCAGTACCTAATAAAGGAAAACAGACCAATATGTCAAGCCCTCAATATTATTGCATATAACTATGAGCCTTATTTTTCCAAAAATTGAAAGTTAGTCATTACCATTGGTTCTGAGGGGAGAGGAAGGGAAAAATAGAATAGATAAAACATAAGGCATTTTTAGGGCATTGGAATTGTTCTGCATGATCTTGCAATGATGGATACAGGCCATTTTAAATTTTGTTAAAACCTATAAAAGTATATAGTGTGAAATGTAAACTATAATGTAAACTATTGACCATGGTTAGTAACAATGCTTCAATATTTGTAAATCAATTGTAACAATTGTGTCATATGCATGTAAAATGTTATTAACAGGGGAAAGTGGAAGAGGGGCAGAGGGTTGGGTATAGGGGAATACCTTATATTTTTTATGTGACTTTTTGTAACCTAAAGCTTCTTTGAAGATAAAAAAAAAAGACACTAAAGGAACATATGGAAGAAATTGTCACTGTACATAAAAGACAACAGATCTTATGGTAATTAAAGACACAATGAAAAAAAATTATTTTATTTTACAATTTTTAAATTTGTTTTTATTTTTTATTTTTGTATTTTATTTGTTATTTATTATTATTGTTATTTTATTTTTTTATTATTTTTATTTGTTTATTTTTTGGCTTGTTTTAGGGGAGGTTTTGGGTTGCAGAAGCGTCATAACTGTGGCAGGAGAGGATCACTGGTGCAGGGTGTTGGTGGGAGAGATGTGTGGGGAGCGGTTCACCTGCAGTATGCCTCTATGGCATATGAATATATATGCTCAAGTGGTCCTGAAGCATTGTCTTCATGGGAGGAGACAACACAATAACCAAAAGAGTATTGAATTCCCATCCTGGGGAGTCCTGCTACATTCTCTAATAGAGTGGCAAGGACCCCCTGACTACATGGGCAGTACTAGTGCAGGAAGACAGACAGTTACACCAGGCACTTGATATTGATGATTGTACTTATGAACGCTGTTCTTGTGAACTTGAAACATAGCTTAGTATTACATATTGCCTAAGAGTTATTTCCTGAAACCCTCCTTGTTGCTCAACTGTGTCCTCTGTCTAAGCCAAATTCAGCATATAAACCCACTTCCAACCCCTGCCCCACCCCTAGCATGCAACATGACTTCCAGGGATGAGCCTCCCTGGCACTGAAGGACTATTACCAGGCGCCAACTAGGAATGCATTTGGAAAAAGACCTTGACCAAAAGGGGGAAAGGGAAACTACGAATGAGTTTTTATGGCTAAGAGATTTCAAAGTGAGTTGGGAAGTCATTCCAGAGGTTATGCTTATACCCATGTCAGCAGGATCTCCTTGACTGCCATGGTAAAAAGTGCCTCAAACAGTGATGCTCCTGAGGACTCTAGAGACATCCAGACACTATAGACAGGGCAGACAAGTTCAGAAATTCAGCACCCTTTCAGTGGGCCTTACTTTGGAATATACACTCCCCAGTGTAATAGAGTTAGACTCATTTATAATTTCCCTACACGTGGCTTTTCTGCCCCTTTTATTTGAACCTATAATTAGCACTATACTCATTAAATATATGTCCCTGAGACTTAAATCTTCAGTCTGTTTCACATGCCAGTTGAGCCCTGAATCTCAACAGACTTGTAATACCTATGCTCCTGTTCATTGGACTCCCCCAGGACAGCTAACAAAAGGATGTTGATGGACAATGCCCATCTCAAAAAAACAGAGAGTACCTATAACTGGAAGCAAGATCTTTCCATCCATCTGCTCCATGGGATCTAAGTCCCCTATCAATTAGAAACAGAGTGGGCATTGCCATCCCAAAAATCCTCAAGACTGAGGAATGAACAAACATAAGAGGGGAATGCAACTATGGACTAAAGTTGACTTATTATTCTAGCAATGGAAGAACTTATATCATATATATATAAAGGAAGTGGCCACCAGAGGTTCTGAGGGGAGAGAGAAGGAAGAATAGGTGTAACATGGGGCAATTTTGGGACATTAGAATTGTCCTGCAAAACATTGCAATGACAGATATAAGCCATTATACATTTTGTCAAAATCTATAAAATTGTGCAGTGTAAAGTGTAAACTATAATTTAAACTATAACCATGGTTAGTAGCAATGCTTCAATATGTATTCATCATTTATAATAAATGTACCACACTAATGAAAGATGTTAATACAGAAAATTGAGGGGAGAGAGAAAGGGTGGGATTTATGGGAATCCCCTATATTTTTTATGTAACATTTATGTAATCTAAAGCTTCACTGAAAAAAAATTATAAAAGAATTCAATTATAAGATGTTCTTTCAGGTTCTCTAACAAACGTACACCACTAGTAATGGGTGTTGATAGTAGGTGGATATATGGAGAAAAATGCATCTAAAGCATACCTCTATGGGATATGAATATATTTGTGTTGTGATAGGTAAGTTTTCTTGATAGTGACCCACACATTTGCCAACAAAATATTGTCTTAGTGCAGATCAAATTTTAATCATTATAATTGCCATTCAGTGGAATGTCTCACTCTTACCAGATGTCTCTCAGTTTTGGAAAATATCATTACTTATTTCTTTGATGATTCTCTCTCCTCTGTATTTGCTATTTTCTCTTCTTGGAGGGGCCCTTTAATTTTCTTTTCCTTTCTTTCTTATTTTCAATCTCATCTTCTTTTTGTTCCCTTTTATGGGGGAGTCTTGCTCAGCTTTTTCTTGTAACACATATGTTGGTTTTCTTAAATTTCCACTATCATACTTTTAATTTCCAAGAGGTATGTTTTATTCCTTCAATATTAAATTATTCCATCAAATAGGACATGAATGTCCTTATTTCATCTTTAATCTTTCTTTTCTTGCAGAGTCTCAATTTCCTCCAAAGGGTTTTTGTTTTTGTTTTAACTTTCTTTTAGCATGTTTTTATCTTTGAGTTTCATAGTAGAGGATTTCCTTCATTGCCTGGTGATTCCTAGCTGTCTATTCATATAGAAAAGTGGGGCACTGAACAGCTCATTGGAAGCTCTGTACACACGTTAAGGATTCTCCATTGCCGGTTTTACTGAAAAGTGGTCTGGCTAAGCAATCAGAATTGAGAACTCCAGTGTCATTGTCTTTATGTCTTTTCCTCTTGAGCTAGTCAAATTCCATGCTGATGATTCTTCCAGTCTTCTGGAGGATAAGAGCCGAGCTGCCTGTATTCTGGGAGACAGGTGGTACAAAAAGTCTGAGTACCTCCACATTGGGTACATAATATTCTTATTTAAAAATAGTATCTTTACCCTCAATAACCCTCTTGTCAACAATTTCTCCATTTTACCTTCCCCAGAGAAGAAGTTTCCAGTCTTTTCCCAGAGTGGGGAGGGACAGTTAGTTGCTTGGCTACATGCTCAATGCTTGAATGGATAACAGAGCCTAAATATTTCTTAAATGGGCTTTCAACCTATTATCCTTTTTTAGCACCAACTTCATTCAGTCTTCCAAAAGTACTTGTAGTAGCTAATTTTTGTTCTCTTTAAACATTCTGTAGTATAAATAGTTTTTTTTTTCTTTTTTTTTTTTTAAAGATTTTATTTATTTATTCATTTATCCCCCCCTTGCTGCCTGTGCTCGCTGGGTCAGCTAACCACGCCGTGCGGGCGGGCTTGCCTTTACCAGGAGGCCCCGGGAACCAAACCCGGGGCCTCCCATATGGTAAACGGGAGCCCTACTGATTGAGCCACAGCCGCTTCCCAATAGTTTTGTTTTTCAAAATTTGTTACTGTTCATTTATGATGTGCTTTCTGGGGTCTGTAAGTCAGTTACTACTCCATTTGCTGCTAGCTTCTAAATTTAGAAATTCATCTATTTTTCTCTTTATTTTTGTGAAAGTACGCTTTAAAAAAAATCTCTTTAATATTTAAGAGAGTTCCAGGAGTGCAGATGTAAATATGTGTGTTCAATCTGACATTTCTAGACTTCTTGAACTGCTCTATTCATCTGTATTATTAATTGCATTAAAGAATATTTTTCAGTGCTCTTGTGAGGATTATATGAGAAGATATATGGTGAAGCACCAAGAAAAAGATCAGACATAAAATAGACATTCAATAAATATTTGCTGCACCTTTCTTTTAAGCAGCAACTACAATCATCGTCCCTACCTCACTCTCTTCTTCTCATGGTCTCATCCTTCCCTACTCTACTGAGAAAAATACTGGGGCTCAGAAGGGTTCATTAGAGTTATCCCAGGGCATAACAATGATTAGTGTCAAAGAAACTCAAATCCTTCCCTTTCTTGCCTTTTATACCTATATGTTATTCTATTTCAGTCTGAGCCCTCTTATTTTGCAAAACTGGACTTGTCATTTTCTCTAACAGGTAAGTTATAGAAAACACAAATGATGTTTGCACAAATGATCAATTGCTGAATTTTAAAAGGAAACACACTTGATCAGCCATGGCAACAGCCATTTAGTTAAACATAGGTGGCCATGGATTGACAATAGTTGCCTTAAACTACTCTTAGAGTTTTCACACTTCTCCATAAACCAAGTAAGAATATAACCATTTCTGAGGAGCACAACCTGTAGGGCAGGGTTCCGTTCCATACTGGTCTGCATACTGATGCCAAGTAAGTTGGGTTAGGCTTAACTGGGGAGCTTTCAAAAATAGAGTCCTGGGTGCCACCCTCAGAGATTCTGATTCTAGAGATCCAGCTAGGGGCCAGGACTTTCATCTTAATGTTCACGAGTGATTTGATGTGCAGACAGATTTAGAAACCATTCTAGTAGAGTACATGGCATCTAGGTAGAACCAGGGTATTTTCTTATTGGATCAGGGAAATGTCCCAATAATAGTTTTTGGAAATTACGATTATAACTTTCTATGTTGGTTGCTCCAAAATATCGTTTTAGTGAAATTTCCCTTTAATTTTACAACTCTGAGCACTTTTTCGATAACCCTGGATGACTGAGCAGAAGAGGGAGCTGAAGTGACAAGGAAGGCACTTGAGGCCTTTCGGCATTACCATATTCCACAGCAGCTTTTCCAGCAGAGATGAACACAGTATGCTCTCGCTACACTAATGAATTAGTTAACAGCTTTACTGCTGCCACCTAAAAATTAAACAGAGAATGCTAAATGCTGGAAACGCTCCATGAGTGAAACATGTTGGTATTCCATGAAAAAGCACCATCATCAAGAGATGACATTTCAACAAACTACTAAATGATTTTATTGTTGTAGAAGTTACTTTTAGTAAGATGTTCATGAGGAAGCAAAGAAAATGGCAAACTCTTTCTTTGCACAAATAAAGAATTTCTCCTGAACAACAGAGTGTGGGTAAGTCCAGATCATTATACTAATGTTTTTTTTTCCCTCTGAATCCAATTTGCTTATAAATATAAATTCTTGTGAATTTAGCATAAGATCCATATGGTATATTTACAGATGCTAAACTCTAAATGAATGCTTCAAATAGAATTACAGAATTTTATTGCCAGAAAGAATTTAAGATTATGCTATGTGCTCCAAAATCCTCACTTTATTGGCAAATAACCTGAGGTTTAGAAAATCTAAATGTTTTATCTAAGGTCGTATAGCTAGTGGTTGACATCGAATCAGATAACCTAAGGTCTGGAGAAATTTTATTTCTACAGGCCACTCTTCCCTAACTGTGTTCTCAAAAACCACCGTGTACAAAAAGGTGTTGCTGTTTTATGGAGGTGGGGGGAGTAGGGATGGAGGGTATAAAAATGTGAGTCTAAATGCTGAGATTCCTTGACTGGTAAGCATGTAGATTCTTTCCTAGGTGTTTGACCAAGTACAGTTGTAGTTATAATGCCTATTGAAATTTCACAGGGGCCCATTGAACACTTTGGATAATCATCTCCATCCTTTGTGGCTGAATTCGGTCTGCATTTAGCCATACTCATGGAGGCTGTCGTGCTAAATCATGTTAACTGGGTGCAGATTTTCTCTTGTTTCTGTTTTGATAATAATATCCAAACTTCACCAGTGAATAGACAAGATATTGTACTAGGTCTCAAAAAACATTATACCATTTAGCCTTAAAGAGCTGGAGCAAGACTGAAGTCCTTTTGAGGAATAATTTTTGAGTTTAGATTTCTAAATTGTGTTTTCTGTTGTAGCTCTGCAGGGGCCTCCATATTTGTGTATGAGATTCAGAAATGATGCAGTTACATTGTGGTTACCACTTTGGAAATTCTCAATCTTGATCTGTACAAAATATATCTACACTTGCTTTAATGGTGCTATTATTACAGCTATTATCCTTATTTCTATTTTTCCTTTAATGTGCCTTGAGATGCTCAGATAAAAGCATCAACAGAAGTACAAAGTGTTATATTATTACTACAAACATAAGACCTTATCTATCCCTTTGGCTCATAGGTAGAACTTTGGTCCATTGACTAAAAACGGTCTAATATTTTGAAGTAGGCTACCAACATATTTCTGAGGACATAACAAATTTTTGAAAGACATATATAGAAATGTGTTATGTCTTTTGAATGCTCAAATGCTACTTTCTAGGATTGTATGTTTAGCTCTTCTAAAAGCCGTGTATATGTAGGTGTTCTTCCTTTGATCCTGAGATGGATAGGATAATAATGTCCATCAGCCTTCTTTCTTGACTTAATTCAACAAGTGGGAAGAAGTTGCTTGTTCCAAAGATACTGACAATTTCAGCCAATGCTGCCATCAGATTAGAAGGTCCTCAGGAAATAGTCAGGGATGAAAATCCTTGAGTGTTTGCCTACTTTGTTCCTTAACTTTTTTTTGTTTTGTTTTGTTTTTTGTTTTTTGTTTTTTGTTTTTTGTTTTTATCAATAAGAGACAGGCTGGAGCCTTGAACTGATAAAAATGGTCTGAAGAGGATCTGTCTGTGAAGGCCACATAACCCCAAAGAAAATCCAGACATTGGGGTCACTGGTAACAAGTATAAATTCATATCTGATTCTATGCATTCTCAAACAGAACTTGACTCGACTGCCATTTCTTCACATTCCTTTCCCAGGTACCTCTTATCTTCCAATCTCCCAGGCAACAAACTTTATTCATAAGTTGTTCTTCCTATTCCTTTGTCACCATCAGTCCTGAATCTTTGATCACTGGAATATTTTCCTCATTGTATCTTTCTTATTCATCTTCCTTCTATTTCCAGACATTTGCATGCTTTATTATTTTATACCTGGGTTATTGCATATTCTACTGTCTGGAATTTCTTTTTTAATTTAAGTTCATTCTTTCTTCCAATCTAGGTTGTAAATTCTTCAAGGGGAGGCTCCAGTTCTATGCTTCTTTTGTATCCCCAAACACAGTATTGAGAACCACAATGATGCTCAAAAATACTTGTTGATTAAGTAAAGTTCAGAGAAAATGGGAAGGGGGAAGATGAAACACTAAAAGGAGATGTCATTATCTGTGAATCTAATTACATAAATTTTAGATTTCACATTTTGAGACAAGTTCAATGACACTGATGTCTGGGAAGAGGACAGACTTGACACCTATAATAGGGCCCTTGGGTAGGTTACGATAGCAGAAGAAGAGTAAACAATTTACAATCATTACAATATATTTTCATTCTTAAAGGCTTTTTTACTACATTGACAATTTATCTTATTTTATATCCCTATTTCATTAGAGGAAAGTTTTCATGTGAAAAAGGAAGAAGGAAGACCAAGAAGTTTTAGTTAACGTGTTGACCCTGAGTCTTTTCCCCTTGGAGGGTAGAGAGTGAATGCTCATAAACTCACAGGCACTCTCATGAGCAGTAGAGTTTTACAGTGTTCAGGGTGGTCAGGAAACAGAGAAGAATGTGTGTGTGTCTGTGTGTCCCCATGCTTCTGCTAAATGCAGTAAATGGGGTCAAGTGACCTCACTTGAGGTTGAGGCAGGAGGAGATAATAAAGGGAGACATATTCAAGCATAAAGATAACATTTTAAAAAATTGACATTGTGCTAAAACAAAAGCCAGAATCAAGAAAGCCAGACTCTCTGCCTAGTTCTCTCACTGATGTGACTTCTGATGCAAGCCATTTAACCTCTCCAGTTCCTATATACGATAAATAGTGGTAACGCTGCTTACCTGAGAGGAATGTTGTGAGGTGAGATGAAGGCTAGATTTTCATAGCATAGCGAGCTCTTTATTGACATACAGGTAAACAGGCTGAAAAGGCTGATAGGGAAGTATTTGAAGAAATTGCAGGCAAATAAATAAAAAATCGAAGAGAGACGGGAAGCGGCTGTGGCTCAATCAGTAGGGCTCCCGTTTACCATATGGGAGGCCCCGGGTTCGGTTCCTGGGGCCTCCTGGTGAAGGCAAGCCCGCCCGCATGGCGTGGTTAGCTGACCCAGCGAGCACAAGCAGCAAAGGGGGGATAAATGAATAAATAAATAAAATCTTTAAAAAAAAAAAAAAAAATCGAAGGGAGAATGTTCCTTACTATGGCATGGCCATCTCGTCACATAGTGGTCAGAATTTCCAGCTCAACAGAGGCCTGCAGAATAGAAATAACAATATAAAGCCTCAGTGGTCCAGAACCAGTTTCTGGCTTTATCCTTGTCACATGGCAAAAGCACCCATGGTTGTGCCATGGCTATTATATAAAAAGAGCAAGACAAGCACAGATGCAGGCCTCTGTGATCTTAGAATTTATTGAAAAATAACTTGTAGGGCTTGTGAAACAAAATGCCAGTAAACAGAAGAATGGAAGGGTTAAGACCAAAGACCAATCCATTCATCAAATATAGAGGCCAGAGGCTGGAAATAAATGTACTATTTTTGAATAACAGTATACAGATATTAAAGATGCTGGGAGGGAGTGGTTAGCCTCAGCACCTAGGATTTTATTAGACAAAGAAAGAATTTTTTGCTCCCACTCTCCTGCCATAAACCTACTTGTAGTAGAAGAACTCATATTATAGAAAATCTCAGATTTCAAAGCTTTCTGCTTCTTTTTTATGCTGCTAAAGGCAGAGACTCAAGAAAGAAACTTTATTTTACTGTATTTATTTATTTAGGAAATACTTCAAAAGTCCTTTTTGATAGGGATAATGAAGTCGGCATGATCTAAAAGTTTTATTGTGGTACATAAAAAAGAAACAGCTCCAGAGAGAAGTTCAAGGGATCCCAAAGAAACAGGGTAGTAGTAGAAAGAGTATCTTGACAAGGGGAAGAACAAGCTTCAGAAAATGGGGCCTGGACAATGAGGCATAAGGTAGTAAATATATGTTTATTTCACATGTTCAGCATTCCATCTCCCTTTATCTGATAAGCGTTCTGTCATGACACATGATCCTGATGGAGTGCTTTAGAAGGATTTCTCTCAACTTCTCCATCACACCCTACTAGTCATACACATGCCCATGCACACCCACATACATATTAACTAAAACCATAGGTAGCAAACGTGTGGCCTAAGAT
This sequence comes from Tolypeutes matacus, assembly GCA_026826555.1. NCBI lineage: Eukaryota > Metazoa > Chordata > Mammalia > Cingulata > Chlamyphoridae > Tolypeutes > Tolypeutes matacus. The sequence goes on along the minus strand of JAKSZT010053882.1, from coordinate 9,450,513 downwards.
GCATTTTGATATATACACATCGTTACACTTAATACCTGGTAACTAATTCATAATCAAATTCCTCCAGAGGTCCCAAGAACTTTTTTAATAGCTGCATTTTTCTTTCAAACAAGGTTCCAAGCTAGGTTGCACATAATATGTTATCATCTCACTGTGGTTATTAAGGAATCTAAAGAGGAGTATTTTTTCAGCAGGGAATATTCTGTTCCCTCCCAACATTTGCCTTCAATAGTTTTAGCACACGTTGGTGATGCTGCTGGGCATGTATATTTTAAAAGATGCTTCTCCAGGGAAGCGGCTGTGGCTCAATCAGTAGGGCTCCCGTTTGCCATGTGGGAGGCCCCGGGTTCGGTTCCCGGGGCCTCCTGGTGAGGGCGGGCCTGCCTGCACGGCGTGGTTGGCTGACCCAGCGGGCACAAGCAGCAAGGGGGGGATAAATGAATAAATAAATAAAATCTTTAAAAAAAAATAAAAATAAAATAAAAGATGCTTCTCCAGTTCTACTTTTTAATTCAACAGGTACTTTCTTTCCACTTCTGTCCAGAAGTCTAGATATAAGCCTTTCTGTATAAAGGTACCCTCTAATAAAGCATATGGATTTTTCTTTAGAAAACTGCTCTGGAAGACTTCTTAAGGATCATTAGAAAGTTCTTTTTCACACATAATTTAACTTTTTAAATTTTTTTATCTAATTCAAGAAAAGATCCTGATATTCTGCTTAAAAACATACAGTTTACAGGATACCAAAAAAATTGAATTGCAGCTTTACTTGCCAATTGATGAACCAAGCTAGAGTGCCTAAATTTCCCTTTATAGATCTCAAAGACTCAAGGGTTCTGTCTCTGCATGAAGCTCTTGCTGAAGTCTCAAGTGATAAGAGACTTGGGTTCAGCATCTTCCAATACATGCATGCCAATCAAAACAAAAACAAAAGGAAATTCTTAATAATTTTAACATTTGGTTTAAAAAGTCAGACAGAAAAGCTATATCTAACTTAATGACTAATTATTAGACTATGAACTGTAAAAGCTCAAATTCATTAAATATTGTTCTCAAAGACTCATTAAATAAAATTCTTTTCATAGAAATAATATTCCTCCCTGCATGTAACTTCTTTATTCAGATGCAAGGCTCTATTTTGTCATTTTTAGCACCAGTAAAAATGTGTAATTTTCATAAAGAACGTAATTGCTAATATGCATGAAGTCTGTTAAAATGTTTATCACCTCATGACTGAATTACACATATATTTTTCTAATGAGTCTCCTTGCCTCCACTCTTTCTTAACCCCACTATCTCCCTAAAAGAATCTTTAAAAATACTAGCTTCCACATTTTGAGGTTTTGCAGGAAAACACTCAATAGCTTGCCAGTGCTTATTGAATAAGGCTAAAATTTAACCTCTTGGTATCTTAAAGTCCTTTTCATCTCACCTCTTCTCTCTAGTCTCACTTTTCCTTATTCCCGTCAAAATGTTCTGAGTTTCATGTGAAGAAAGCATTTTACCACATGCAGAGACAGGTGTACCAGAAGCTAATAACGCTTAAACTTCCAGGCTTCTTGCTTGCACTGGCCTCTTTTTGGGCCTATCTGAACTTTTTTTTTCATAATTTTGTTTTCATTTCCCTAAAGAGACCTCCACAAAAACTTGAACTTCCCCTAACCATATGTCAAACACATTAACCCATTCTGTTATTGTAAAAGAGCACCCAAAGCTTTGAATGTTCCCTGTTCCTTCTGTTTTTTACCTCTGCACATTTAAATCACTTTTTAAAGGCTCAAATCCATTTCTGTTTCCTTCATGAACCATTCCAACTACTAGGACCTTTTGGCATTATTACATACTCTTATCCTTTTTTTCCTTTATATTTGAAAATATTTGTTATCATGTTTTTATGTGCCCCTGTGGTCATCTTAGATAATTTTGGAACATGGACTGTCTCCATGCACATGTATACACATATAATATAGATTCAATATTCCACAACTCTCCATTCTAGGAACTCTGGCCTATGGCATGCACTTCGTTATTTTATTTTATTTTGCCTTGTTTGTTCTCTAGATAAATATATCTAGGTATTTTATTTTAATCCAAAGCATTGGACCAGGATTCTCAAAGTTTGCTATGACATGAACTTTCACTTATTCATAAAATATTTATTAAATGCCAATTATGTGCTTGGGTACTATAAGGTACGCACGATCTAAGAGTGGCCACAATAAGTAAACAGACAAAAGTTAGCATATTAAGTGCTATACTGGGGGAATCACACATTTTTATTGAGAGAGCACTGGACTACGTCCACTGGCCAGATAAAGAGAGAAGGCAGTATCATGGAATCCATGCTTTCTACATTTTAAGATTTTGAATGCCACCCAAGAGGGACTCCTCTTGTGCAATGATTTTGGAACATTTCCCCCATTACTCTTTTATCTCCAAGGAGCAGAGGGCCCTGAATCTGAAGAAAGAATGTGATCTACTGAGAGAAGACTGCTGCAGAGAAAAGGCAGCCCAGAGCTGCTGATAAGCGGCTGACTTATCCTAAGATTAACAAGTGAAATTGGAAAATGAAACAATAATATTGATTTATTTATTTTGGACTTGTGTTGGTTTAATTTTTGTTTTTCCAAGAAAATAACCATTTAAAATTTGCTAATAGTATTTCATTTTTGGTGGCAGAGACATCAATTCACCTTGAGAGCAAAACATTTTTATTTGTTTGTTTTAAAGAAATTAGCATGTAGGCCATCCTGAGCAAGTTCTACAAATGTAAGGCAAATATCCACCCATTGTTCTTGGAAAAAACTATGATGACTGAAATCAGAACACAGATGTGGTATATTTAAGTGTTAAGGGTTTTGTTTAGAAAAATTTCTTGCACAGATCTGCACTATAATCAGCACACACCACTCAGAACTGAGTGGGAGAGAGTATGGTCTACAGTGTGAACTGTGGTCTATGGTTGGTGGCAAGGCTCCAGGATGTGTAAGTTCATTGAGGGTGGTGGGCCACACTTGTGGGAGATGTTTGTGTGGGATGTGGTGGGAGGTGTGGGAGGTGGGCAACATGGGAATCCCAATGGGTTCCGTGTAATATTTTGGGTAATCTAAGCACCTCTTAAAATATATGTATATATATATATATATATATATATAAATAACATTTTTGTAAGCAAATACACATATATGCATATATATCTCTTTATGGTTATAAATGTTATAAAAAACAAACCAAAAAAAAAAAAAAAATCAGGGGATGCCAACAACCATACAGCCAAAGTCAGGATGTACCAAATCCAGACCAATGCCTTTCCAAGGTCATTTGTCCAGCATGACTTGATGGGAAGCTCTGCTCCATAAGTACCTCCTGGCACTATTCTCATTTTGTAATTTCCTGGGAGGAAATACTTGGAAGATAAACACACATCTCTTTGTGTTTACAGAGATTTGCATTTACCAGATAAAACAAAGCAACAATAACAACAAAAACCTTTGATTCTGCATAGACAGTGCTGGAACTGAGATAGTGGGCATCAGAGGGAAAAGCAGACAACTATTCTTCTTTTGAGGCAAGGATAGTTGGTAACCTGGACTCAGAAACCTGGAGATGCTGAAACATTCTCAAGTTGAGACTTATGTTGGACCACAACTTGTGAAGCCTGTCAGAAATGGGGCCCATGTTCAGAGGTTGGTTTGGGGCCTCTGAGTGCTAAGAATAACTGCTTCTAGTAGTAGTTTACTTTACTCTCTGCATTGGACTTCTGTTGACTCTAAGCATCAGACAATTTCTGTTAAACTCAATAAACTGACTTTAACTATGCTTTAGATTTTACAGACTTAAAGGTGGGACCTAAATGTATCTACACTTTGAGTGCAATTTTATAAAGATTTCAGAGGACTTGAAAAAGATAATAGCAGAATGATAACATGTGATCTGAAGTGCTATGAAGCCTGGGCATTTGAGATTAAAAATGGCTGAATAGAGGTGACAAGTGACTCTGTGATGGTTAAGGTAATGTGTCAAGTCAGTCGGGTAATGGTGCCCAGTTGTCTGGTCAAGCAAGCACTGGGCTAATTGTCATAAAAGGGCATTTCATGGACTTTAATCATCAATGAGTTGATTGCATAGATGACTAGTTACATCTACAATCAACTAAGGAGATTGCCATCAGCAATGAGTGACATCTCATCTAATCATTTGATGGCCTTAAAATGGGAAATGATATCAATTGACCCAACCCTTTCCTTGATGAATGAAAAGAAACATGAGGAGAAAAAAATGGACTCCTCAGCAAAAATCTCAGGGAAATAGTTTGCAATAGATAGGCAATACATTAACATGCTTTAAATCTCAAAATGGAAAAGGTATTCATTTGTAAGTTTTTCTCCCACTCTGTCCCATAGCCACCCTCTTCTCAGAAGAAACCAATATTTTCATACTTTCTTGCATACTTCCAAATATAGCCTATGCAGAAAACACTACACACATATATAAACATACACCTTTCCCAATATTTTACAAAATTGGTAGATCATATACACACTTTTTTATTGTTTCTTTTCTCATTTAATATATTTTGGAGATCATCCAAATCATATATAAAGAACTTGCTCATTCCTTCTTTAGGTAATATTCCATTGAACGGATATACCATTCTCTTATCACTAGTCATTAATTTGTTTCCAATTATTTGCTATTTCACACAATGCATCAGTGAATAAACTTGTACATATATTATTTTTCACATGGACAGGACTCTATAAAATGTATTTATAGAAATGAAATTTTTGGAAAAAAAGGGCATATACAATTTTAATTTTAGGGACACTTAAAATTTGTTTTTATTGAAAATTTATAGGTTTACAGAAAAATCATACACAAAGTACAGAATTCCCATACACCCCACTCACACACACAGTTTCCCTGTTATTAACATTCTGCACTAATATAGTAATTTTGTTGCAAGTATTGTTATAATTATACCTGAAATTTTCCATTTTAACCACTTTCGAATATACAATTTAGAGGGGTTAATTACAATCACAATATTGTCACTACTCCCCACTACCAAAATTATTCCATCACCCTAAAGAGAAACTCTGTACCAATTAAGTATTAACTTCCTATTCCCTACACCACTGGCCCCTGGTAGCCTTTATTCTATTTTCTGACAATAGATTTTATTTTTCAGAGCACTTTTAGATTTATGGGAAAATTGTTCAGAAAGTGCAGTTAGTTCTGACATCCCCTCTCTAAATCCTCTGCACATAGTTCTCTTTTAATTAATGTCTTGCATTAGTGTTACATTTTTTTAGAGTTGATGAACTAATAGTGATGCATTTTTATCATCTGAAGTCCATAATTTACACTAGAGTTTACTCTTTGTGTTGTACACAGTTCTATGGGTTTTGACAAATGCATAAGGTCATGTGTACAATATATTATCATACAGAATAGTTGCACTCACCTAAAAATGCCAAGTGCTCCAGCAGTTTATCTTCCTCCCCCAAACCCTGGCAGCCACTGAACTTTTTACTGATTCTATAGCATTGCCTTTTCTGGAATGTCATATAGTCGAATTACATAGTATGTATGTAGGCTTTTCTAGACTGGTTTCTTTCACTTTGCAATACACATTTAAGTTTTCTCCATATTTTTTCATGGTTTGATAGCTCAGGTGTTTTTTTTTTTTTTTTTTTAATTTCTTGTTTTATTTGAAAAGTTGTAAGTTAACAAAACAATCATGCATACCATACAGAATTCCCATATATTGCCCCACCTTGCATTATTGGGACACTTTTGTTACAAATGATGAAAGAACATCATTATAATATTACTGCTATTTACAGTCAATAGTTTCTATTTTGTGTAACTCCTTAAAAGAAGACTGACATTTTATTAGGAGCTAATATATATCTTCTGTGGTTTGTTATATATTGAACAATAGTAAATGTAACTGGATAAAAATAATTAACTTATGGCAATTTCCAGTTTTTTCACAGCTTTTTTCCCCTGAAACAGATGTAAAGTAATGCAGAGAAGGGAGTCAGGGAAGAAAGATATTGAGAAGATATCTTCTAGAGAAGCTTACAAAGTATAAGGGAAAATAATGCAAGAAGAGTTGCTGTAAACTATATGTACATTTCATGTTTTAGAAATTCAAAGAAAAAAAAACTAGAGCTATTTTTAAATGACATAACTTTTTCTGCAGTGAACCACTCAGACACTGGACCAAATGGCTCTAATCTTTGATACTTACACTGAAGATGAGGAATTGCCATTCTGGATTTTGGACAGGAGTTACAATTCTATGCATATTCTTAATTAAATTTATCATTTTAAACCCAAGTCAAATTCAAGTTTTACTTTGACTACAAGACTGTTGAAACAAAACTACAGAGGGGCGGTAATTAATCAAACCAGATCTATGGTGGTTCTTAAAATAATGTAAAAAAATAAGAACTATTTTGACAATGCTGAAGTCAGAATTGCAAATTATAAGTGAGTGTCTTATACTCGGCTGAAAATACTACAAACAATGGAAATAATGTATGAAATGCTATTAGTATTTAATTAATAAAAGTCAGAGAACCCACTTTTAGGAAGCAGCAAATTGGAAATTAATTTTTCCTAATACCGGCAGGTACTGAGTCTATCATTTTTATTTTCTTTCATTTTATTTTTTTAAAACATGGTCTTTTTGGCATGCAAATACTGGTTACATCAGTTCAAAGCCTATGCCTGAGAGTTTCCTAGAAACAAGCTAAAGTTGTAAGGTTTATCATGAATAAAGGTACAAGTTCTAGCGTCAAACTTCAGTTTGAATCCTGCCTCTGACAATTTCTAGCTATGTGAATCTCATCAGTCAGTTAATCTTTGTACACCTCCATTTCCTAAAATGTAAACTAGGAACAATAATAAAATTTTCCCCACAAGATTTTCTTTTTTGTTTGTGTGTTTGCTTTGATTTTAGTTTTTGTTTTTTCTTTTTTTTTCCCCCATAAGATTTTATTATTAGTTAATTATCTAATTCACATAAATTCTTTTAACATAAATTTTTCTTTGCCTATGATGGAATACCAATTATTCCAATGAGAGAAACTAAAAACAAATTGGAATAAAGAAATGATAATATTTCTTAATAAAGAGTACATGGAAACAATTTATAGGGAAAAATAATTGTCAATTTTTTCACTGATGTTCAACTGAAATTTAGCACTTCCTTCAATTATAAATATAAATCAAAGCCATCCTAAGAGTATCTGTGATATTATCGACCATTAGCGTAAAATATTATTTATGCTTATCCTACTTCAAATTATGGTAGTTGTTAGACCTGCTGCTAAATATTTCTACTTAATTCAAAATAAAGAAGCACATATATTACAACTAAATTTAAAACATCTTTCAAGAATGACCTTTCAATATGATCAGTTTCTTTTGTAATCATATTGGTTCATGTACTTAAAATATTATTATGAAAGGTGTCCAAAGGTTTTATCAGATGAACAAATATGTCCATGTCAAAAAAATGATTAATAACTCCTAGTTAAAGAGCATCAGAGAGCTGATGAAGAACCTCAACTTGTTGGGTCCAGATCCCAAAGAGAAAGAAGAAGCAAAAGAGTGAAATAATACTCTGAGCCAATTTTCTCTTGACACGTTTGCCTATTTTTAAGCTTCACAGTGAAGAATATAAAAACCAGGGAGACAAATATTAGTATGTATTGTGAAAATTTTTATTTTTATCTACAATAAAAAATAAATAAATTAAAAAAAAAAAAAAAAAACAGGGAGAAATCAGCTGAGAAGCTGAGCAGAGCTTTTGACTCTCATGATACTGGGAAAAAATGTTTTTCAGGACTTGTGAAAGAGGAAGAACCCTGGTAAACACAAGAGGTCCCCAGTTAGAAACCCTGGAGTGTTATACCTTGAGAAAGGGGATGAAGCAGAGATAGACCAAAGCTTACAAAGATTTAAAACCAATCTCAAGTCAACTCAATCTCTGGGTTGTAGTGATCTGCTCTTACTTCAGCTATTTGCCAGAAAATAGGATGAATAATCTTGGGGAGAAGATGATAGTCATGAAAGACAGAATATAGAAGATAGATAGAAGATAGATAATATAGATATATAGATAGATAGATAGATAGATAGATAGATAGATAGATAGATGATAGATAGATAGATAGATAGATAGATAGATAGATAGATAGATGTAAAATGGATAGATAAATTTTCACATAAATTATCCAACATTAAAACAGTTAAGCTGCCAACAAATAGGGCTTTAACACAAAAACATCATTAACATTTAAGAGGGACATTTCACAATATTAAAAAAATAGTCCATCCAGCAGGAAGATATAAAAATGAAAAACTTATATGACCAAATAACATAGATATCAAATATCATAATAATTATCAAACATAAAAGAAGAAATAAAAAGTTCAAATAATAGTTGGAAATTTTAGCACATTTCTTTGAGAGACATTAAAGAAAACTTACAGGAAGATTTATCATGTACAAGACTTGAAAGACCAAATATTAAAAATAAAATGTCAATTTTCTCAAATTGATCTATGGATTCATTGAAGTCCCAATAAAAATCTTGGCAGTTTTTTTTTAATGAACATATATATGTGTTGATAGTGGGAGTTAATTAACTGATTCTAGAATGTAACAGAAATGCAAGTAGTCAGAAAGAACAAAAATAAGCTTGTATCAGAAGAACAAAGTTGGAGAATTTACACAATCAGATATATATCTGATATATAGCTGTATTCTAAAGCTACAAAATTTAAGAAAATGTGGTCAGAATAAACAAATGAGCTGATGGATTAGAAGAAAATCCAGAAATACACTCATACATAAACTTACTTGGCTTTTTACAAAGGTGATAGTGTAATGCAGTTGTAATTGAATAGTCTTTTCAATAAAAGGTACTGGGTCAATTAGGTCTATGTATGGGAAAAGTGAATTTTGATTCTTATGTCTGACTATGCAAAAAAGTCAATCCTATATGGATTATGGACCTAAAAATTAAAGAGAAAGCAAACCTTCTGGAAGAAAATATGATGGACTTCTTCTTGATCTTGAGGGAGGCAAGAACCTAGAAAGCACTAAGTATAGAGAAAAAAGATGTTATATTTCACTGCATTAAAATTAAGGAATTAATTATCTAAAGATCTCATAAAGAGAATGAAAAGCACCCACAATTTATAAGAATGAATAGCATTCACAAAGCATAAGAAATATTTACAACTCATATGTTTGGTGAAATATATATATATCTACACCCCTCCCCTCCCCAAATTTTTAACTCAGTAGGTAAAATGCAGACAGCTTTATAGAATACGGGTGAAAGACTTGGACTTCACAAGAAAGGATATTTGTATGACCAATAAAAATATGAGAGTACACAACAAAAGTAGTCATCAAAGTTATGCAAATTAAGTCACAATGAGATATACCAACCACTCACCAGAATGGCTAAAATAAAAAAGATAAGGCCAAACATTTTTCAAAGATGTGGGGTAACTGAACTCTCATATACCACATAAATTGGTATATCCACATGGAAAACTGTTTGGTAGTATACACTATAACTTAGCAATTTATCTCCTAGGTATAGATATAACAGAACAGATATATAAGAATGTTCATACATTAATATACATGATTGTAAAAGTATAAAGGATGTATAAATTGTACAATGACAGTGTAAAAACACACAACAGCATGGATGAACCTCATAAATATAATGTTGAATTTAAAGAAGCCAGACCCAAAAGAGTACACTCTGTCGGATTCTATTTATATAAAGTTCTAAAGGAAGCAGAATTAACAGATGATATTTGAAGTCAGGATAAAGTTTACATTTGGGAGTGGAGATAGTAATTGTGTGGAGGAGATGCATGATCAGGGTTAACACAAGTGTGTTTAATCATGATTATGATTATTCATAAAATTCACATACATACACACAAATTTTGAACAGTCTGCACATAAAATGTGTTAAAGAAATGTTAGCCATTATTGTTGGAGAGGGATATATGGGGCCCTAACTCCCTACTCTAAAGTTTGTGAGAATTATCTATGATGACCTGAACCAGATATGGTTGCAGAAAAACATGAAAGGAGGTATGCAGTCCAATAGGAAAAGATGGAAAATGAATGGACTAGAAATAGTGTTCTGGCAGCACACTTAAATGCTACTCATCTCTTTTTAGGGGCCAAATGTCCGGACCAGAGGAAAAATGTGACTGAAAAAAAAATTATTAATGTATAACTGTTTCAATTCTTTCTTCTTCCCTTATATGCTAAAGAGGGTTCTGGCTTTGCACTCTTAGTTTGTAGCCCTCTTCTCAAGGAGGACTTTGTTTTGCCAGATGGTTATTTAGGTTTTTATAATGAAAAATCAATAATAGGGAGAGGGAGAAGCTTCTCTGTGCTCCAAGTTAAATATCCAATGATGCTTGAGTTCAGAAGACAACCAGACATAACTTCTGAATAAATGTCATTTGGTCATGAAAGTAGCAGTTAAGTATAAAACAGTAATCGTTAAACAGAGAGAGACTACAGTACTGTAGGTTCCAGATTTGCCAATTTAATTTTTTTCTAGTAGAGAGCAGAATTCTAGACAATGGATGAAGCAGCTTCCCTAACAGATTTCCCCTCATTTAGGAAAATAATCTGAAATTGGGTCTAAAACATGATTAATGAGTTCTTGTAGAAATTAAAAATTTCTAGTTTTCTCTGCCAATGTTGGTGAAAGGAAAGACGGATGGGAGACTAGATAGCCTAATTGCATACCTGACCACATATGGTGTGGAGTGGTGTCTCTGGATTCACTCTGGTTCATCGTGGATCAATCCGAAGCTGGTGGCTTTTGCTGAGGTGTTGGTTTCAGCCTGGCTCTCTCTATCATTAAGCTATATGCCTCTACTCCTCTTTACTGTGATGGATTTTCCATCATTTGGAAGCAGCCATCTAGGCACCCTCATTGCCTCTATCCCTTCCACTCACCCCTGTACTGCTTCCTGTGAAGATATGGAAGGCTATTGAACAGTGAGTTGGCATGTGGATAAGCTCTATCTTTTCGAAAACACAATATATTGTGGTGTCTTTGAGGAGAATTGATCTTCCAATTACTGCTACCCTTAGACCAGATTTGGGCACAGATTTGATATTCAAGAATGCCTCCAAATTGCAGAGACTCCATAACAGGGATAGTCTTTTATCTTCTCCATAGTAAAAGAGGGTCCATAAAGGACCATATCCCATACATCCAGGTTTCCAGAATGCTCTGCCAAAATACTATATTTCTTTCCACTGGAAGACACAGGCTGGGATAATCGTTCTGAGCTCTACAAACATAGAGTTAAGGAATAGAATATTAGTCTCTGCTACTTGCAGCAACCCCTACTAACAAGTGATTCTCCTTAAAGCCTTCCCTTGTCTTGGGAGAAGATAAAGCACTCTTTCCCTCTCCCAAGGAGAGGAAAGTGTCTAGCATTTCATCATAAACACTGAACTCACCCCAAAAAAGGTTATCTCTACTCTCAATCCTCTTTTTATGTTGACATATTGAGCAGTGTCTATTGGAGGTATGGGATGGAGCAGGCACTAGTGTTTGTGGTAGGACCAATTTTGAACTGATTATGTTATAAGCCCTTCAGGATAGTGGCTTGACTCAACTGATGAAAGTTCCCTTAGAATATGGAGCAGTTGGAGCCATTTTTTCTGTTTAGGGTGCTGGTTGCAATTCCAGGACAGGAAAAATCCCTTTCAAAACCCTATTAGAAAGCGATGAATGAATTCCTTCCTTCCTACCTCCAGAAAAATGGTTCTCAACCAGGGACTATTTTGTCCCAAGTGAATATTTATCAATCAATAGAAACATCTTTGGTTGTCACAACTGAGGAGAAGATGCTACTGGCATCTAGGGGGTAGAGGCCAGGGATGCTACTAAACAACCTACAATGCACAAAACATCTCCACAGCAAAGAATTATCTGGCCCAAAATGTCATTGTTGCTGAGGTTGAGAAACCCTGGGCTAGAACATACCTTTACACTTAATCCTTAAAAGTAAATCTAAAGTTAACTAAAAATATTTCATGGTACTCTATAATCCAATAAAGTACATTTCTATTGGTAAAAAAAAAAAAATTACCAAAAACAAAATTTTTATATTTTATATGGTTCTTTAAGGGTTGCATGTTGCATATTCCAAAATTTCTATGTGTTTGATTCCACTTACTTCCAGAATAATCATTTCTCTTTAAATATAATCAAATATGTATATCTGCATTCCAGGTCTCTAAAATTAATTACTAAAATTCTACCAATAAAATTTCAATGATATTAGCTTCCTCAATTTTGGCAGGTCACCAGAACTTGAAGATAATCTCAATAATCAGATGGAAAATCTAAAATGATAAAAATAAATAAATAAAAAATCCAGTAACTTTCATTACTTTCACACTCTTCATTGGTGCCAACAAACCAGTTTGCTTTATTATTTCATTAGAAACAAGAAAGTAACTGTAAAACTATGTTACTACCAAGCCAGGTGGTAAAGCAACCTAGAGGTCAAACAAGCAAATTGACATAACACTTTAAAATATGCTGTTTTGTCAGGGTAAATGTCAGTTCTGTTAAGTGCATAAAATCGCAAATTTATCTGAATACTAAGTTACTTGTCAAGGAGTCATTTACCATTCCATTTTTTTTTTTTTTTTTTGCCTTATGTCATGTAGGATTCCTTGAAGCAACTAAAAAAACAGTCATAATCCATTTGATTTTCTACGTTCCCATGAGAAAAACTTCTGACAGATGATAAATAGCAACTGCTGACAATCATCAGTGCGCAGCTATCATGCTTTTACATTAAATACAAAAACAGAGTTGTAAAGTCACAAGGGATAGGACTTTTGACACATAAGAGACAAATATACAATCCTCAGAACTAAATCACTGTTGGGATCTAAGCAAGTGCAACAAAGAACAGTTGCTTTTAGAATCTCACAAAGTCAAACTAAAGCTAACTTTGATATCTGGAACCTAATGCATGTTCCAATCCAATGTGCCATGCTCTTCCCCAGAAGCTCAAGCCAAACTTGCAAACATCAGTGAAATCATGTGCACAAAGGAAATAGACATTTTATCATACTGTCTCCTTTAATTAAGGCCAATATGAAGACTAGAAAACAAATACAATACCATAAAACCTACTTAATTAGAATAGAAGGGCAATTCTGAAGCAAAGCAGTTTGAGAATCAAATGTTTTTGTCTCATTAAACCTGCACGAGAGCTAAGCATGTATGAGCCTTCAAAGAAAAACAGTAAATTGTCCAGATTACTTGTCAATATGAGGAAGTCATCTGCAACAGTTATGTCTTTCACAGTCTTTGCCACTCCCTCCTCTGCTGTTGACAAGTAATCAGAGCGGTTCACAGATTATTCTTTCACTCATGGTTAACCCGTGGATTTTTAGTGACATTCACTTCAAGTTATCTGACCAATTTAGTAACCCAAGATATCCTTGGGACTCAATTTCCATCCCAAATTATATCTATATATATTTGTGTTTTGTAATAAATGACTTATTTTAAAGGGAAAATCTTATCTAAGAGGCTGGGGGATAGCATTTACTTCAAATATTATGCTATTCTGAATGATCTTAATATCAAATTAACAAGGTTTTATAGCATATAGCTTGCAATTAGTAACACACTGCCCTTTCGGCTCTTATCTTGTTTTTCTTTATTTGACCTAATTTCCCCATGGGTGAAGAAGATGGAGGAGACATAGTCAAAGGGACTATTATTTATTCCCCAATCTCCTTTTCTTTCTTCTCCCTTCTTACACACACACACACACACACACACGCGCGCGCGCACAAAAAGATTTGTAGCTTGATATGGGATACAATGCTTAGCAGAGTATCACTGAAAATCTTTGAATGGGACCACATTTTTAGGAAGGGCATATACGTTTTTTTGGCACTTTCTATAACTATGAGGGTTTCCTATATAAGCCATTCATGCATTTCTTATTGTGTACTTTTAGAAATGTAATCACAGTTTCCAAAACTAACAAATAGGCAACGGGATAGGTTACCTGAAATTTGGTGGGAATGGTGATAGTGATGGTGATGATGATAGAGATTACATTAAGTACTTTACATCTACTATTTCATTTTGTCCTTAGAACAACCCTGTAAGGAAGATATTATTCCTACTTTGCAGAAGTTAAAAAACTTACTCAAGTTCACACATTTAGGATGTAGCAGACCCAGGGCTTGAATACTTTTTGAATAATTTTTTGTAATTGGTTCTCCTCAGCGACTCATACAAATGATGATTTCAATAACTTTGATGTCTTTATTTTGCTTATTTTTTAAGTTTTACTAAATCTTTATTCAAAAGAGTGAAAAAATATAAACATCCAAACTTAAATAGGCTCATGTAATTCAATTAAATGAAGAATGATCTCTTAAACAGTAAAGTTTAATTTTTTAATTTTACTTCATATTTTCTTTTTGCTAAGTAATGTTTATTGATTTTTATATTTACAAACAGTCTTTGAAGAAAATACTTATGATAATAAAGGTCTAGCTTTCACGCATATCAACTGTCAAGATTATTCTCTTAATCTTTGACCACTGAGACTACTGAAACAATTAATTTGAATTTAAGTAGATCTTATTGAGATGTGGGATAAAAACATCAAAAAGCATAAACCTCCATAGTTAAATTCAGGTAAAAAGAAATTATTTGGATTAATATGAACTTGAAGTAGATCATGGATCCTCAGAAAGGCAAATGCAATGAAAGTCTAGATAATATACACTTTTAGAAAGAAATACACTTATTTGCATTCACACATAAATAGAGAAGGAAACAATGACTTTTATATTAAACTGTTAGCTTTAAGAGAAATGAGACATATAGTTTGGATCAATGTCAATCAGAAGTGATACCCAATAATGATTACAATTATTTTCACGAAATTAAATAGATGTTGTAAGTAATAATTTTGTAAACGTTGTATCCAAGAATACTCAGAAATAGAGCAGGAGAATTCATCCTGGCATATACTTTAGGAGCATTTACTAAGTGTAATGCACAGTATATGAATTATATTTCCTTCTCATTGTGGATCAAAACAGGAGACCTTTGTGTGAAAGACACCAGCACTGAAAAAGCTCCTTGTCTTTTATTCTCATCTGACCTTAACTGATTATACTTGAGAAGGCCATCTTGGTGAAGACCTTGTTTTTACAAAGTATTCTCTGTCATAAAATCCCTGTGTCAGTCTGATCCTTATAAACTAAACAATATATAGGCAGGAAAACTATGGTACCTAGATGACTGTATGAAGGATAGAGGCATTGACAACTCTACACCAGGTTAGCTGTGAGGGATATCTAATACGGCACTTAACTGTTCCTTTTACAATATTACTTTTAATAAGATGCATATTCATAAGAAATAGTAAATCAGAAAACAATACTTGTATCATTGGGCCTTATCAAGGAAATTTCCTTATCATATATTATCACAGCTCAGAATTAGGACAAAGACTGCTTGTCTTCACTTGTACTTCAATGCTGCCTTGGGGTGGAGAGTTGGAGATTTCATTTTCTTATAGATGAAGCACTTAATAACCCATAGGTATAGTAAGGGCTTTTGCCATTTTAATACTAGCTGCCTAGTAGAATGATCCAAAACTACAGGAAACAACTCAAAGTATGGTGATTTATCATCCAGCTATAGCAAGTTTGAGAGACAATAATATTACCTAAGCCAAACCATCATGCAAGATAACTAATGTCCCAGCATTAAAATATTTCTCTAGATTTTATGTTCTTACAACTTAGGAAAAGTAGACTTAAGACAATCAATGACCTCTAAGCAGAGATCATAACACCTGTTACATCTTATTCTCTTTCTAGGACTATTCCCTAGTGGCTATGAAAGGAGGAAAATGGGGCCAGTTAATTTGACTGCTTCTGAGTACTCATATGGATAAGGTCAAAGGTTGAGTCCTAAACAGACCAGTTAACTTCAAAAGAAGAAGACATCTGTTCTTTAGTCACATATTGTGCCTCCAATAATCCTGGCCAGCTGTCTCGAACATTTCAATCACAATAGGGATCAGTTGAGACTGTGTAGATAGTTTATTGGTTCAGTGCAAACATGTCAAAACCACAGGTAAAAGAGCTCAAAAGTCAACATTCCACTGACGATCTGTTAGCCATTTAAATGCATGAAAGACAACACTTATTTTTAAAAACTAAAATTGGTTTTGTTACACAATGCCAGCAAAGTCATCTATTCAGCGAATTAAAATCAGTTATAATATTTAGCACTGCATATGTGACAAACACTATTTCAATATTTTGTATTTTCTTGCTGTCATGACAAAGCCTTCCTCTTTTGTCTTTGTATTCGTTTCCAGTGGCATTCAACATTTGGATGAAATTTTCCTTTGAAAACCCTGGAAAGAATGTTTATTTATTCCTTTGGCCAAGGAATACGGCAGGTCATTCACCCTGTGACAGGTGGAGAGCTAAAGAATCAGAGTGAAGTGACTCCCCCAGAGAGACAGTCTATTAGCAAAAAACATTAGGCTCCAACATAGGTCTCTCAAACCCAACCTTTTTGTGTGTGTGTTGTCACAAACCCATTCTAAACCATTCTTTATTTGAGTACATTTTGGATTTGAAATATTATATTATCCCTGAAGTCTCACTGTTTGAGTTTCTGAAGACCTGACAACTAATCATGGTTAGAAGAGAAAGACGTTATTTAAAACCTAAATTTATTTTCAACACATATATTTCATCTTTGTGTCACATAGTATTATCTGTAGTTGTCCTGTAAAATATATTGAAAAAATGATACCAAACAAGTGACAAAGAGTTTAAAATCCTGTATTGCTTTCTTATTAGAAAATCTATAGCTAAATAAATTAAAGTTGAGTCAAAATCTTAGTTAGATGGGCACTAATTCTTAATTCCATACTTAATATATTAAAAAGTACCAAACAGAGAGGAATAGAGCAAGATTTTAAGTACCACAGCCAGGTGTTAAGAAATATAAGGGCCATGTGTTGATTTATCTGAATTATTACAGAAATCCCCTAGAAACAGGGAAAACAATATAGGTTATAGAAACTATCCAGCAAATCAATTAGCAAATCAATCAAAAAGACATGCAACATGCAGTTTTTCATTAACACAACCAGGACCAGAAATGTACCTGAAGTTTAGTATATCTGTATCAGATCTCTGGGTCTCTTCAAATGTAATATCAATACCCCCGATCATTTTATTGAGTGTATGATATTCTTATCTTTTACCAATATATTTTTCAGCACCTGTAATTTATTAGACTGATTTATAATTTTGGACGATAGATCTTTTAACTTATATTTGGGTGGTTTGTTAAATGTTGCCCTCTTCAAATAAATCTGGCTAAGTACTCATAAGGCTTTAACTGCACTGGGTAAATCTAATGGCCGTTAACACTACCTGCTTTTTATGGCTTCCTGGACAAGAAGACAAAGAAGGGCATTCAAATATCAAATGCCAAAGCATTTTCAAAAAAAAAAGAAAAAGAAAAGCATTTTCCTCATACTTGTGAAATACCATCTTTTAACATAAATGTTTTTGTCAGGCTGTGCAAGAGATCAAGAAGTGTCTGGAGATAGGGAAAATATAATATTAACTCAATGTTTAGTTTAGTTTGTGTGTGTGTGTGTGTTTTATTTTTTGCAGTAACATGACTAAATTTCTTCATAAGTACCAGGTCTTAGATGATAGCAACTAAACTGTGAGTCTTAACAAAAAGAAAAATTATTAAAAGAGGAACTATTAGAAATGTACAATTTAGAATAAAAATATAAAGCATTTCACTTAAAAAGTTTCTCATTTATTAGTTTACTAAACAAACATATATTTGGCATTGAGATTTAAGAGACTAGTTCTGAACCAGGAAGGCAACAGATTCAAAGAAAGAATGACTCTATCCTTTGGTGTTAAAAGAAACTTGAGCATTAGCTTCCTTCTAGAAGCTAAATACCCACCCTCATGCTCAGAATTCCTTCTACTCTGTCACTAAGGCAGAACAGAAAGGACTGGCCCTCCCTGTTTCCACAGATAAACCCTTCAATCTGTATCTTGCCTTTTATGGAAGTTTTTTTCTCTACTGATTTGCTCAATATTTAATCTAAATATTCTAAGACATAAGGCCATGCAGTGAAATTTACCCTTTATTCCACCACATATGGGCAACCTTGTAGTGAGGGGTGCTACATCTCTCCAACTCATTCTAGAGCAGATTACAAACTGTGAGGGTGTTCCAGAGCCTAGAACAGAGTAAGTCTTAATTAGTAATTTGGTGAAGAAAGAAATGGATACACTCTTCAAACTAATCAAGTGGAAGGAATACTCTGACATCAAGATGAAAAAAAAAATAGTATAACTTCTACACAAGTTGTTGTCCTGCTTATCCTCTTCCAATCTTTCCTCTCACTTTCCCTAAAGTACTTGTTTATAGGACACTTTTTGGAACTTGTGGCTTGACTTAAGTAATTGGTGTTTATGGGTCTATTTTCCTGATTAGACTATGACTCCTGGAGAGTCATAGAATGGAGCCTCCTTCCAGGTTATTCAGCTCGTACCCAGGAGAGTGCCTCTCATAGGGTAGTACTCAGAAATCAGAAGAAATTGTTCTGACAGGTGAGTATGTGTCTATTACAGTTGACTGAATTGAGGCCAATGTTCACAAGGAGCAAAAGAATGCCTGGACTCGATGGTAGGCAGTTTCCATTTATTATTTCATTAAACTTCAAAACAACTACATGAAGCAGATCTAACCCATTCCAGCTCTGGAGGCTGAGATTCAGAACGGTAAAGCAACATGAATCAAGTTGTAAGCAGTAATAATGACAAAATGAGAATTCAAATGTAAGTCTTTCCAACTCCAATGTCAGGGTTCCTTCTCCTATGTTGTGTTTCCATTACATTTGCTCTACAAATGCTTAGGACATAATTAAACTAAGGCTTCAAGTCCTTTATAGCTTAGAATTTAGTTTACTGTTAACAGCATTTTACTGTTAGGTTCTTTTTAACTGTTTGTCAATGGACTGGTTAAATTAATTAGAACTTTTTAAAATTCCTTTAATAATGCTACTTCAACAACTTCCCTGGAAAGCATTTCCATTTGTCTGATTGACCCTCAGTATTAGGAAACATTTCCTAATTTACATCGTCCCCTTTCAATTTCAGGCCACCATCAATCCAGCCTTTCCTTGCAGGTCCTAATAAACCTCTTGCAGTTCTCTTCTTAGTCATCTTTTTTAAGGCTACATTTTCAAAAGCTGTATAATCATTCTTCATGAATAATGCTCTATCCTCCTAAATTTTAACATTGATGAGTCATCTTCCATCCTACTTCTTTAATTTCAGTGATGTCCTTTCTACAGAGTAAAACGGTGACCTGAAGTACGCATAGCATATCATTTAGCATTCAAAACCTGGCTTCATTTTCTTTATCGTCTGCCAAAACACCTTTCACTGATTCAGAATCCATGCTCTTACTAGCTATCTCCCCTCTCTTTCTAAATGTTTCTGGGCATGGATTTTGTCACTGTTTTTGCCAAATTATTTTATAGTGAGAGTTTTAATATATTTATACACTTTCACATATTACTGTCATTTTTCCAATCTAGAATCTATATTAAAATTTGATTTTGACTCTGGCCTTTATGATTGTTTTCTATCCCTGTACTCATTACTATTATATGAGATCATCAAAGCCATTTAGAATCACATAAACCTATAATCAACAACCTCATGATTTTGTTCATTCAGTTCCTCAGTATTTTCTAACAGTTTAAAATCTCCATTATAAACCGATTTAGGTCCTTGTTCATTTGGCTGCATCTTAACTGGTGTAACATCTTAAAGAGCTTTTATTTATAATGGGTCCACAACCATCAGAATATAGACCAAGACCAAGAATATGTCCAACTGGGGTACACAATTCTATACACCACAGATGTCATGAAAGATTCTTTACCCAAGGTCATTTCTCTGCTACTAAAAAGATATCATTCTGTCTCAACAATTGAGTGCTCTACTAATTTCAGTATATACTCTGTACATTTTTTCTCTATTTTATTTATAATTTTGATATACTTTTTTTAAACATGAAAGAGAATTTTTTTTGTAATTTAACCTTTTGTCCCCTACTGTACTTCTGCTTTCAAACTTACTATAGTCTGAGTTATCTATTCATATATCTGTCTCTCTAAAACTTCACTGTCCAATACAGTACCCACTAGTCATGTGTAGCTATTCAATTCAAATTTAAATTGGTTAAAAATAAATAAAATTAAAAATTAAATTCCTCATTTGTGTTAGCTAAGTGCTAGCAGAATTGCTTAATAATCCAAGTACTCAATAGTCATGTGTGCTTACTGTCTATTTTATTGGATAGCACAGATTATAGAACATTTCCATCATCACAGAAAGTTCTATTGAGTAGCACTACTCTAAAGAGTATATGGACCCCAGCAAGTTTCTGTCTGATTTTTACTCTCGTACACTGCTATTACACTGCAATCAACAAATGTTTATTCAGTTTATTTGTTCTAGGATAATTGATATTTAAAGTTGGAAGGGTTGGATTATTTTAGACATCACCTTAATCTAAGCCTCCTTCTTTATAGCTAATGGTATTCAGCTCAGAAAGATTAATTTATTTTTTCAAAGCAAAGCCAAGGCAGCATTGGTATCCAAAAAAAAAATCCAGAGTGCTCTTTCTACTGAGTCACACTGACTTCCTTTTAAACTCATAACTTTATGTTGACATAAAAAAAATCACAAAAATTATGGAAGCAGAAGGGAGAAATAGAGTTAAATCAAACCACAAACTAAAATCCAGCCATTAACCACTAACCTATAACTGGCTACATATCTAAAATAATATTAGAATTTTAAAAACGTATGGACATGTGCATTATTGTTACTGTTCACTGAGAGATAAATATTAGCAGATGCACTGAGGAGGAAACACATGCATTAATTCATTATGCAGACATTTACTGAGCATCCTACTATGTGTTGGGCAGTGAATATACAATTGTTAGCCAAGCACATTCTAGGCCAGAATTAGGATTTACCAGACTTGTGCAAACAGCAGGCATAAAACTAGGATATTTCACACCATGTTTGTCAAGACTACAATAAAGGCCAATATGGAATTACATAAAAGTGACCGCAAACTCATCAATGGGAATGTCAGAGAAAGCTTCTTGGAGGGACCCCATACTCAGCCTTCTTTCAACAAACATTGAATTAATATAGAGTAAGTGCACCCATATTGTGAGAGAACACAGATATGAACAAGCCACCACCCTACACCATGGGACCCTCAGTCTGTTCAGCCTAAGAACCCATCCTAGTGAATACAGGATAAGAAACAATGAAGATCCTCTACAGGTCTAACCCTTATGCTGAGGTCCACTGTAACCATCATTTGTCTGTCTCTGGCCTTGACTGTCTATTTCCACTGCCATGCAATGAGAGCAATGATAATAAATCAGCCAATGATGCCATTGAGCAGTTGCTGACATTTGGAAATAAAGTGTTTGAGATTTCTGGTGCAATGCGCATGGACATATCTACTATTTTAAGAGTTCTTTTCTCCTAACAGCAATAATTTATAAGAATATGAGCAGCATCTAGTGAGACCTGTAAAACGTGAGGAATTTGAAAAGTAAGTGATAAGCATTATGTGATTATTATATTAAATTATTATTCAGTGTAGTGATAGTTTATGCTTTTTAAAAATGCAGCAGCAATCCATTTAAAGATTTTATAGCAAGGTGATAAGGACAGTGTTCTAAGTTGACTCTGGTCTTACTAAATTATGCATTACCAAATGTTTGGTAATTGTCAATTACTTAAATCCTAGAGTTGGTCTTTCCACCAGCTTTCAAGGTGACTTTTTTGTTTCTTTTTTAATACCTATAAATCAAGGTAGAAGGTTCTGAAATGATACTTGCTGCCTACTTTTGAAAGGTCTTTTGATGATTGGTGAGTTAATATCTATAAGAACACTGCGATAATTGCATAAAAGAGTGAAAGGGCTTCAGAAGATTCAGGCTTTCCTGAGGAATTTTTTCCAAGATCATTTATGTGTGTGTGCTTTTCTCAAATATGGCAATACATTAGCACCCTTCAGCTCTCTGGTGAAATGTTGTCCTCAATGAGTTATCAAAAGTACTCACAAGACAGTATACTATTTGTTACTTCCTTCAGCATTCCAGTGAATAACGCATTTAAACTAATGCTCTGTCAAATTTAATAGTTGTAATTGCCTAATTATCTGCTCTAGTGTGATGATAAAGCCTTTTAACATCTCACTTTCCCCTAAGGAGAATGCATTGCAGTTTCTAAAATACTACCTTTCTCTTCTTTGGGGAATACTGGAGCAAATAATTCATTTTGCTCTCAGCTAAATAAGCCCCATCCCCTTCCTCCGTAACTGGTTTTTGTTTTTTGTTTTTTGTTTTTCACTCCATATCTTTGCCTCTCTTCTTAGGTCTCAGGTATACAAAATGTTTTTAAATGGATCAGCACTCACATTCATTTTAAAACTGTTGTTTTTGCTTTGTTGTTTTTTGACTTTGACAATTAATTTTATGGGGTCTTTTCATCTTTACCTTCTTCAATATTACATGTCCATAAATATGTCTTTCATCTTTGTAATAATTAGCAATCTCCTTATTCAACTTCTAAGATTTATATCACTTCACACAATACAGTTAATTAGCACACATGACAAAATGGTCTTTGTGCTACAGTGTATCATTTGCTATGTGACTTTATTTTTATTTGTTCACTTAGATTTTTATACAATTTCATCTCATTGAAATCTGTACTATAACCTGCAGTGTGCTAGTATGACTATTTTTCACCCTTGACTTTTGATGAAAACATGGTGGCAGTAATTGTGAGAGGATACACAGTGACTTTATTATCAAAGTATTCAATTGAATAAAAGTCCTTCATTTTACCTACTGAATGATCCCTCCCTCCCCACCATCTGTGACAAGCATTTTCATTTGTCTGATTGACTCTCACTATTAGGAAATGTGTTTGTATATGTGTGTGCAAATGTGAATGTGCCACTGGGTAACAATCAATTGATCATATTGTAAGTGATATTATCTATCACATTTAAGATGTTCCAGGTTCATCTTGAACTCTTCTGCTCCAACATAGAATCATTTCTGCTGCAAAGAGCACTGGTTCCTTTCAATGAAGGCTAATAATCAAAAACCAAATTTGAGGCTAGGATGCACAAGCTATCATGTTGCAATCTGTTGGAGTCAAGCAGAATGACAAATGAGAAGAGAATATTTAAATCACTGTAGTGACTGAGCAAAAAATTAACTTTTCCTGCAAAGACCATGGAGTCAGAAAGATATTTTCAATTGAACCTGTTTCTTCTACCTTGCTCAAAAATGTTTTTAATTTACTTTTCCCTTCTTTCCTACAAACTTCATGCAGTATGCTCTATATTGTCATACTTGCCAATGTTATAAAATTATAGTTTGTTCTTCTTTGACTTAATGCTCAACTGCCAGGAACAGGCTGCAAATATCCTGATGATTCCCTTTTAGTGGCACTTGAGCACCAGCACTGAAAAGGAAAAGATATTCCAACCTTGGTCCAGGTAAACCCCTGAAAATACACAAGCAGCATCTAAAATCATAAGAGTTGCTTTTGATGACACAAGAGAAGAAAAAAGACACCTATAATTTACTTTTGGCTTTTTTATTCTCATGGGCCCTTGTATCATTATTAGTTTTTCATTATGGGCAATTATAATTCTGAGCTTCAATTCCATAAAAGGGTTTTAAGTAAATGTGGGAATGAATTCAATATCTTTGCATTGAAGCAATCTCACTTAAAAAAATTCAAATGCCAGAAAACACAATCAAATTAACAAGAGTCAGCATACAATTTAGAAAAAGTTGTACCCCAAAGATCAAACAAACTCTCTAGGTATCAGTTTTTCCACAATATTGTCTGGTTTCCACAAGAACCATTGGTTAAAAGTCTAAAACAATAGACTATAAAACATTTTAGTTGTTATTCTATACTCACATCTTTTAGGTAGGCTTTCAAATATTTTACAGAAATTTTTGGATTTACCTTCATATATTTTATTTCCATTTTAAATGATCACAGTAAATTCAGCTTTGGGGAAAATATCCAAATTTGTGAATTAATTTAAATGTACACCCCTATATTTTTGCTTTCTGTGGCAATTTCATGACCATTATTTCAAGGAAGCAGATAAAAAACAATCTGCTTTGGACCAAAGTCTCCCCAATTTAGACCTACAGGATTCCCATAGATTAAGATGTCACGTCGCCTCCAAATATTACCAAGAACACAATAGACAGTAAGCCACTTTGAATGGAGAGTAAGAAGATAAAGCAACAAGAGTTTTAGCTCCCACAGAGGACATCAAATGCTGAAATTGTTAAATACAGATAAAGAAATAAAGGATGCAATTTTAAAGATGAAGAAACAAGAAACTTTTAAAAAGTAATAAAATTTTAGGAATGAAAAATAAAATTAAAAGATAAAATCTACCAAAGGTAAAGTAAAAGACTGGAGACAGACTAGAAAAAGAAAATTGCAAGCTCCGTAGCTGATCCTGACCAAGAATTCATATATAGAAGATACATGGAAATGTTAACAGAAAACTTAGCACAAGACGTGAATAAGCTATTGACTAAAGGGACACAGAAATGACTAATATATATTTGAAAGGTACTCAACTTCACCAGATCTCAGAGAAATAAAATTAAAATAATAAAGAACATATCAAGTACAGGTAACAATATGGGGAAATATGAACTGTGTTTGCTGCTGTTGGGATCACAAACCAATGTAGTCAATTTGGAAAACAATCTGGTAATAGTAAAATTAAGCAAGCCCATACTCTAAAGCTCATTAACTTAACTTCTCTGTATGCACTGCAAAGAAAGTCACTCAGAGGTACACAAACAGACAAAACTATAGATGAGCTTAATAAACGCTTTGTGGAAAGAAAGGATAGGGGTAATGATGAAACCGTGCTTCTGCATTCCTCTCTTTCTCCTGACTTCTTGTCTGCTTTCCTACGTTCCTTCCACTTTTCTTCTTTTTCCTTCTCTCCTCCCATCTCTCTCATACTTTCTTCTTTCTCCTCTTTTTTAAATTAAAGAAATTGTAGGATTACAGAAAAGTCATGCAGAAAATACAAAGTTCCTATATCCCCTCTCTATTATTAATATGTTGTATTAGTGTGGTACTTTTGTTACCATTGATGAAAGATTATTATTATTGTACCATTAACTATAGCCCATAGCTTACATTAGAGCTCACTGTTGGTATTGTACACTCCTATGTTTTGTATTTTTAATTTTTATTCTAGTAACATAAGAGCTACCTAAAATTGCTCCTTTTAACCATATTCAAATACATTTTTCAGTGTTGTAAATTATATTCACAATATTGTACTACCATCAGCACCATCTATTACCAAAACTTTTACATCACCCCAAACTAAAATTCTGTACCAATTAAGCATGAACTCCCTTTTCCTACCCCCACCCCAATCTTTGTGAACCTGTGTTCTGGTTTCTGGCTATATGAATTTGCTTATTGTAATAATTTCATGTCAATGAGATCATACAATATTTCTCATTTTCTGTCTTGCTTATTTCACTCAACAAAATGTCTTCAAGATTCATCCATGTTTTTACATGTATCAGAACTCCATTCCTTTTTTACAGCTGAATAATATTTCATTGCATGTATATATATCACATTTTCTTTATTTGATCATCTGTTTTTGGGCATTTGGGTTGCTTCTATCTATTGGCAACTGTAAATAATGCTGCTATGAACTTCAGTGAGTAAATGTCTGTTTGAGCCTCTGCTTTCAATTCTTTTGTGTCTGTATGCCTAGCAGTGGGATTGCTGGTTATAGGATAATTTTATACTTAACTTTTTGAGAAACTGCCAAACATATTTCTACAATGGCTGCACCATTTACATTCTCATTAAAAATGAACATGTGTTCTTATTTTTCCACATCCTATCCAACATTTGTTTTTTTAGTTTTTTTTTTTTTTTTAATATTAGTCATTCTAGTGGGTACAAAATGGTATCTCATTGTGGATTTAATTTGCAATTCCTTAATGGCCATTGATGTTGAGCATCTTTTCATGTGCTTTTGGCCATTTATATATCTTCTTTGGGGAAATTTCTATTCAAGTTTTTGCCCATTTCATAAATAGGTTGTTTGTCTCTTTATTGTTGAGTTGTAGGGATTCTTTATCTATTGTGGATAATAAATTCTTATCAGCTACATGGTTTCCAATTTCTCCCATTCTGCAGATATTCTTTTTCCTTTCATGATAAAGCTTTTTGATGCACAAAAGTTTTTAATTTTAATGAGGTCCCATTTATTTATATTTTCTTTTGTTGCTCATGCTTTTGGTGTAGTCTAAGAAATCATTGCCTACCACAAGGTCCTAAAAATGCTTCCTTATGTTTTCCTCTAGGAGTTTATAATTTTGGTTCTTACATCTATGTCTTTGAGTAAATTTTTGTATATGGTGTGTGGTAGGGGTCCACCTTCATTCTTTTGCATTTGGATATTCAGTTTTCCTAGCATTATTTGAAGAGAATATTCTTTCCCATTTGAGTGGACTTGGCACCCTTGTTGAAAACAAATTGGCCATAGATGTAAGGGTTGATTTCTGATTTCTGAACCCTCAATTGATTCTATTTGTCTATATATTTGTTCTTATGCCAGTACCATGCTGTTCTGATTATGGTTACTCTTTAATAAGATTTAAATATTAGAAATATGGGTCCTCCGACTTCATTTATCTTTTTTAAAGATGGTTTTGGCTATCCAGGGCCCCTTACTCTTCCATATAAATTTAATGATTGTCTTTTCTACTTCTGCAAAGAAGGCTGTTGGAATTTTGATTGGGACTGCATTGAATCTGTAAATCATTTTGGAAGGAATTGGCATCTTAATAACATTTAGCCTTCTAATCTGTGAACTCTGAGACTTCCCATTTAATTAGGTCTTCTTTGATTTCTTTCAGCAATGTTCTATAGTTTTCTGTGTATAAGTCCTTTATATCCTAGGTTGGGTTTATTCCTAGATATTTGATTCTCTTAGTTGCTTTATATATACAACTTTTTCCTAATTTAATCTTCAGATTTTTCTCTACTAGTGTACAGAAACACTACTGACTTGAGTGTTGATCTTGTATCCCACCACTTTGTTGAATTCAATTGTTAGCTCTAGGAGCTTTTTTGTGGATTTTTCAGGATTTTCGGAAAAGAATCATGTTATATGCAAATATAGAAAGTTATACTTCCTCCTTTCCAATGTGTATGTCTTTTATTTCTTTTTCTTGCCTTAATCACTCTGGATAGAACTTCCAATACTATGCTGAATAATAGTGTTAATAGTGGACATCCTTGTCTTGTTCCTGATCTTAGAGTGATAGCTTTCTATCTTTCACCATCAAGTATGATGTTAACTGTATGTTTTTCATATATATGTATATATATCCTTTATCAAGCTTAAGAAGTTTCTTAGTTTTAAGTATTTTTTTTTTAAACAAAAAGGCATGCTGGATTTTGTCAAATGCCTTTTCTGCATCAATTGAGATGATTGTGGTGTTTTTTTTTTGTTTTTTTTTTGTTTGTTTGTTTTTTCTTTCCTTCTATTAATGTGTCATCTTATATTGTGATTTTCTTATGTTTGTTATCCTTGCTTACCTGGGATAAATCACACTTGGTCATATGTTTAATTCTTTTGATGTGCTGTCAGACTCAGTTTGCCAATGTTTTGTTGAGGATTTTTGCAACTCTACCCACAAGGGACACTGGTTCATAATTTTGTTTGCTTGTGGTATCTTTATATGGCTTTGATATTGATTGGCCTCAGAGAATGAGTTAATGAATGTTCTGCCATCAATTTTTTTGGAAGAATTTGAGCAGGAGTGGTATTAATTATTCTTGGAATGATTGGAAAAATTCACCAGTGAAGCCATCTGGTCCTGGGATTTCTTTGCTAGGAGGGTTTTTAAAATATTATTAATTCAATCTCATGCTTTTTATTGATCTAAGATCTTCTATTTCATCTTTTCAGTGGAGTTTTGTTTTTTTTTTTTCCCTAGGAATTTGTCCATTTCATCTAGGTTATATAGTTTGTTGGTGTACAGTTTTTCATAGTATCCTCTTATAATCCTTTTTATTTCTGTAGGATTGCCTGTCATGTCCTTATTTTCATTTCTGATTTCAGCTGTGCCCTCTCTCTTTTTTGTCAGAACCAAATTTTTGTTTTGTTGATTCTATTTTTTTACCTCTATTTCACTTATTTTCACTCTAATCTCTGTTGTTTCCTTCCTTCTGCTGTCTTTGGGCTTAGTTCGCTCTTATTTTTCTAGATCCTCCAGTTGTGAGGCTATGCCTTTCTTCTTTTTTTCAATTTAGAGCTCTACATTTCCTTCTCAACACTGCCTTTGATGTACCCCATAAGTATTGGTATTTTGTGTTTTCCTAGTCCTTCACTTCATGATATTTCATAATTTCCTTTGTGATTTCTTCATTGACCCACTGTTTTTTAAAAGTGTCATGTTTAATTTCCACAAATTTGTGATTTTCCAGTTCTCTCTCTGTTATTGATTTCTAGCTTCATTCCAATGTGGTCGGAGAAGATACATGGTAGCATTTCAATATTTTTTGCACTATTGAGGCATGTTTTGTGACCTAACATATTGTCTGTCTTGGAGAATAATCCATGAGCACTAAAGAAAAATGTATATTCTGCTCAAGAGTTGATTTGTTTTTATTTGAGAATTAATTATGGCCAACCTTCATTAATGTGGAAGTTGACTGGTGGTGAAAAATAAAGCCGATAACCATATTCAACACTAGTTTGCTGTTATAAAATTTTAGAAATTCTTTCCCTAAAACATTCAGAGCAGAAAATGTACATTTTGCTCCCCTATTTCACCTTTACATATCACCACAGTTGCTATGATCACATGAGGTAAAGGAATAAACCCAATGGTTATTAACCCAACATGGCTATCTGGGAATTCTGGTAGAAAAGTTATTTACAGCCATACCTTACAAACAAAGTGCTTAAAGCTCACCATAGAACTTAAGTAAAGCTAAAATCTCTTACTGCCTGATTTAAACAGGTTATAAACCATAGCTCTTCCTCTGCTTCTCCACCAACCAATTAGTCTTCTGGTGATGAAAATAGTAGAAATGGATTGGTCTTTGAGTCAAGAAACAAAACCTTCCATAGATTTCTTAAACCATAAGGAAATAAACAGATCTGAGTTCAACAGGGAATACTAAATGGGGCCCAAATTATATAACTCCAAATCCTCAGGAAGAACTTATTTGAAAGGGGAGTAGAAGATGGAGTAAAGTAGTTTGTACTTCACATCAATCATAAGAAATTTTACATTTTATAACAAATGAATAGAATGACAGCAAAGTATGGAAAGAAGCTTCATTCCAATATGATCAGAGAAGAAAAATTGTAAAATTTCAATATTTTTTATGTTATTGAGACTTGTTTTGAGCACTTAAGAAAAATGTGCATTCTGCTGCTATAGGGTCAAGTGTTATATATATATCTGTTAGGTCTAATTCATTTATAGTATCATTCATATCTTCTATTTCCTTATTGAACTTTGGTCTAGATGTTCTATTCTTTATTGAAAGTGGTATATTGAAGTGTCTTATTATTAATGTAGAACCATCTAATTCTCCCTTCAAATCTGTAAA
Source organism: Tolypeutes matacus (assembly GCA_026826555.1). Taxonomy (NCBI): domain Eukaryota; kingdom Metazoa; phylum Chordata; class Mammalia; order Cingulata; family Chlamyphoridae; genus Tolypeutes; species Tolypeutes matacus. The sequence goes on along the minus strand of JAKSZT010053882.1, from coordinate 9,420,593 downwards.
TATTTGCCTCATATATTTTGGGGCTCTGCCATTACATGCATATGGATATTAATTTTTATGTCTTCTTATTGACTTGACCCCTTTTCATGTCAGCTTTCTTGTCCATCATAACAGTTTTTAAATTAAAGTTTGAATTAGTATTAGTATCTGATATTAGTATAGCTACCCCAGTTGTCTTATGGTTACTATTTCTATAGTATATTTTTCCATTCTTTCACTTCAAAACAACTTGTGCTTTTGAATTTAAGATGGATCTCTTTTATACAGTATATATGAAACATGCTTTATTAATAACTCTGCCAATCTCTGCAATTTGACTGGAGAGTTTATCCATTTACATTTAATGTAAGTACTGATAGTGCAGGATTTCTTCTGTCATCTTCCTATTTAGATTTTGTAAATGTTACAGCTTTTTTGCCCCCCAGTTCTTCCATTAATATCTGCTCTCATATTTATTTGAATTTTACTTGTACCATTTTGAGTATCATCTCATTTCTTTCTGTATATGTTTTTCATATATTTTCTTTATGGTTACCATGGGCCTAAAATTTAATATGCTAAAATACAACAACCATGTTTGACCTGATATCAGTTTAAATTCAACTGCATATACATCCAACTGTTCCTATACCCCTCGGTTCCCCCACTTTTTTGTTGTACTTGTTACTAAATGATATATTTATTCATTGTATGTTCAAAGCCATTGATTTAGCATTACTTTTTAGGTATTTGCCTTTGATAATATGTAAGAAATAAAAAGTGGTGTTACATTCCAAAAAGTATAAAACAATAGTACAGGCATTTATAATTAGCCATAGGTTTACTTTTATCAGTAGTCTTTATCTTTTTAGGCTACTTCAATTCACTGTCTCTTGCCTATTCCTTTTGGTCTGAATAACTCCCTTTAGCATTGCTTGTTGGGCAGGTATATCTTGGTTTGTCTTAATATTTCTTTCATTTTAAAAGAGCATCTCTCCAGATACAAAATTCCTAATGGTTTGCCACTCATTTCTTTCAGCACTTTAAATATTTCACCTGCCTTCTTGCCTCCATGTATACTGGTTGGAACTCAGCACTCAATCACACATGATTCACTTGTATATAGCATGTTCTTCTCTTGCAGCTTTCAGAACTCTCTACTTGTCCTTGGCATTCAACAGTTTGTCTACTATGTGTCTAGATGTGGTTCTCTGTGAATTAATCCTATTTGGGGTTCATTAGGCTTCTTGAATGCACATGTTCATGTCTTTCATTACATTTTCAAAGTTTCTGCCATTACTTTTTTGAATATTCCTTCTACCTTTCTCTCTCTCTCTCTCTCTCTCTCTCCACCTTCTGGGACTCCTACAAGGTGTACATTAGTATGCTTCATTGTGTGCCACAGGTCTCTTAAGCTCTGTTTGGTTCTTTTTATTATTTTTCTTTCTCCTCCTCAGCTTGAATCATTTCAATTATCTTATCTTCAATTTCACTGCTTCTTTCTCCTGCTAACTCCATCTGTTATTGAAACTATCTAGGGAATTTTTCATTTCAGTTATTGTGGTCTTCAACTCCATTATTTCTGTTTGGGTCCTTTAAAAAATTTCTGTCTCTTTATTGAGATTCTCATGTTGTTCATTCATTTATTCTCTGATATCCTTTACATCTTTTTCTGCATTTTTCTTTTATCTCCTTGAGCATGTCAAGAATCATTTGTTTTAAGTCTTTGTCCAGTAGGTCCAAAAACAGATCTTCCTTATTGATGGTTTCTGGATTTTATCGTGTTCCTTTGATGGGTCATCATATTCTATTTCTTCATTTGACTTGTAATCTTTTGTTGCAACTGTACATTTTAATATTTTAAAGTGTTAACTCTGGGATCTGGTCCCTGAGTTGTCAATTCCTTAATTTGCTTCCAGCTAATGATATGGCAGAGACTTCCTTGGGTGCTAGAAGCTAATATAAGCAAAGAAAGCATACAAAAAAACAGCCCAAAGCAAATGCCAAGCTCACGGTCCTCCCTATCTTTTCTTATCCTGAGTCCTGTCTTATGCTTGTGCTTGCTCCCACTGTTGGGAATTCCTCTGTTTATAGGAATTCAAATGTTCCTTCTGCTCCCTTTGAAGTAGTCTTTCTGCCTCTCCCTGGTGCTCTATTTTATGACATAAAGCAGTTAATCATTTGCCCCAGGATACTTTGTTTAAATTGTTTCTTATGCTGTCTTAGCTCTACACTGACTAATTTTACCTCCAGGGTATTGGATGCCAAACCTGAGTGGAATTTCCTAACTCAGTCTTTCAGACTAACATCTAGTAGATTGGGATCAACATATAGGTATGCTAGTATACACATAGACATTACTCTGTTCCCTCCAGAACTGGAACAGGTACCCTAAGTGGCAGTGCAGGATAGCTCTATACCACCCCAGGGAATGGGTGGGAAAGGAGTCATCAAAGGCAGCAGGAACAACTTCTACTATTTTTAAAGCTGTGTTTTCTTGATTCAGCCCTTGCTAAGTTACCACAACCCTTTTACTGTTTTCTGGAATTATGAGTAAGATGGTTCTGTCAGTTTTACAAAATTCTGTATGGGAATGGCACCTTGGAGCATCTTATACCACCATCTTAGTTTTGACTGGAACAGTTCTCCCTTTATTATATAATTTTCTTCTTTCCTTTAATTTTATCATACAGAACTAGATAATTCTGTTGTGTTTATTGTTTAACTTTTAGTAGTAGAACTTTTTTTCATTTTATCTGTTTTCCATAGCTTCTGGAAATTAAGTATTGAGCCATATGCATCTTTCTATATAAATTGCCTAAGCATAGTGTCTGGCACATAGTAGGAATTGACTGTATAAATGTACAAAAATCTTTTGGCAATATGTAATGATTTGAAAATTTTCTCATACCCATGCATTTATCCATGGGATTCAAAATATTAGAACATAGTAGAAAACTTTATTTGTGAAAGATTTCACTTTCAAATGTATGTTGACTTGGCTCTATAGAGAGTTAAGGGCAGCTAGAAGTTCACCTTAACTTCAGACTCTGATTAAATAGCATAAATACTTTTGACTGCTTGAAGCATTAACATTGAACTTTTTAAATATGAAAGCTATATCTGTAAGCTATTATAGAACCTTGGCCTCCTTCACTATCATTTTCCTTTCTATCTCAGAAATAGGGATTCATTGTAGCTGACTGATGAACCTAAATAAAATGTGAACTATTTTATGTTTCACTGACAGCTAAAAGAAAGTAATACTTAAACTTCAAAATATAAAGTACTTAAATTGAAACACCTTTTCTTCCAAATTTACTCCTGTGAGATTTGAAGCTATATACCTCCAGAAAAAGTGTTTTTCTTAATCTTAGCCCATTCCTATGGGTATGAACTCATTATAAATAGGACTTCTGATGAAGTGACTTTAGTTAAGGTATGGCCCAACTCAATCAGGATGGTTCTTAATCTTACTACAAGAGTCTTTTATAATCAGAACAGAATTCAGACAGAAAGAAGGCCACAGGAAGCAAGAAGCTGAAAATAAATGGAACCCAGATGAGAAGGGAGAAACCAGCAGATGCCACCATGTGACTTGCCATATGACAGAGGAGCCAAGGATTGCCAGCAGCCAGTCTTTGGGAAGAATGCCTCCTTGATTTGTATATTTTCCTAGCCTCAAAACCATGAGAAAATAATTTCTGATTGTTTAACCTGACTCATTTCATGGTATTTGCTTTGAGAAGCCTAGGAAATTAAAACAGATTTTGGTGCCAGGAGAGTTGGGTGCTGCTATTGCAAATACCAAAAATATGGAAATAGTTTTGGAATTAGGTAATGGGTAGAATTAGGCTGGAAGAATTGTGAGTTGTAAGGTGCTCAATAGAAAAAGCCTATATTGCCTTGAAGAAACTATTGGCAGTAATATGAGTAATAAATGTATTTCTGATGAGGCCTTAAACAGAAATGATGAATGTATAATTGGAAACTGAAGGAGAGGCTACCCTTGTTTAAAAGTGGCAGTTAACTTGGCTAAATTAAGTTTTGATGTTACATGGATGGCAGAAAAACATGAACTTGGATATTTAGCTTAGGAGATTTCCAAGATAAGTGTAGAAAGTACAGCCTGTTTTCCCCTTGCAGCTTGTAGTAAAATATGAGAGAAAAGTCATAAGCTTAGAACTGAACCCCTGAGCACAAAGAAACCAGAAATTAATTGCTTGGAAAATTCTAAGCTTCCAAAAAGTGAGCCCCTGGAGACTAATGCTTCATGTGAGGGTTTAACTGAACGTGGAACCAGTCAGTACCTCAAGCAAGTCAGGCTTGGAGGTGAAGTTATCCAGGAAGGACTTGTGGAAAGTTCTTTTATCTGATGGTTAGGACCACTGTGTACTACATGCAAAAAGTTACATGTATTTTTTCTAGAGCTGTATTAAAGAAACCACTGCCAGCCTGGGCTAAAAGGGACAGAAAAGGGTTAGATTGAAGGAAAAGTTACTTCATCATGAAAACTGTGGTCTAAACTGAAGACAGCTTCTCAGGCCAAGAGAGTGGACCCATTCATATTGCCAGAGAGGGGGAGTCTGCCCTGGTGCTTGGAGAGGGTGTGCTTCCATCCCATTGTTTGGGAATAGTGCTGGCATCTTAGTGTCTCAGAGGGTAGAGCCTGTGCTCTGGGAATTGTAGAGTCTGGCCACCACCCCAGTGTTTGATGAGGATGGAACATGTAACCTGGTGATTGCAGAGAGTCTGGCTGCCACACTAATGCTTTCAGAGAGTGGAGTCTTCACCCCAGTGTTCAGGGAGAGCATGGCTGCTATTTAAGCACTTCAGGACAGGTGGGGCTACCACTCCATCAGGCCCAGAGGGCAAAACATGTTTTCCATAGATGATTTTCAGACCTTGAAATCTAATGGAGTATGCCCTGAAGGGTTTCAGAATTTTTTGGGACCATGACCCCTGTTTTCCTTCCAATTCTCCCTATGGGAATGGGAATATATATCCTTTGTCTTTCCCTCCATTGCATATTAGAAACAGATAAGTTTCTAAAAGATTTTACAGGTCTGCAGAAAAAGAGGAATTGTGCCCTAGGACAGATTATATCTATAACTAATTTGGGTGAGACTTTGTACTAAGCATTGTTTCTGAAATGACTTAAAGCTTTTGGGATATTTTGTATGTAGAAAGAACACATCTTTTGGGTTCCAGAGGGTGGAGGGTGGTGGTTTGAAACTGTATGTACCCCAGAAAAAAATGTTCTTAAATCTAATCAATTCTTATGGTTGTAAATCCATTATAAGTAGGACCTTTTGATGAGGTTACTGCAGTTAAGGTGGGGCCTACCTCAATAAAGATGGGTCTTAATCCTATTACTGGAGTCTTTCATAAGAGAATGAAATTCAGATACACAGAAAGAAAGCCATGGAAGCAAGAAGGAGAAATCAATTAATCCTGGGAAAAAAGGGAGAGCCCAGCAGAAGCCACCATATACCTTGCTATGTGTAGAAGTTTGGTATTATTTATGAATTCCAAAAATAGATATTGAGTTATGTTTGTAAACTGGTCTATTCCTCTGGGCATACTAGATTGGATTGGATTCAGAGGTTTCACTTTTACTTCATTAAATTTCATTGGGCCACAACAGAAAAAACAACATGGCAAAGGAGAAAGTTGGGGTTTTGGTGTGGAACCTGGGGAAGTAAAGACACAGAGAGGGAGGACACACGGTAGTTTTGATATTGGAGCCCCAGGAAATAAATACACAGAGAAGTAGATACATGAGGAAAGAGAGAAGGCTGCATTAGATATGGCAGAGGCCCCAGGAAGAGAGATGACCCATTAACCTGAGAGTCTACAGCTGGCCTTGTGGAGAAAGCCGAGCAGCTGAGCCCAGAGAGAAATGAGCCCCTGGAGAGAGGAGACTTATCCCAGCCTACCACTGATATTGGAAGGAGCCGGGACCATGGGGCCTTAAGAGGAAGAGGAAGACAACCCTCACAGACATCACCCACCATCTTGCAACAACACGTGACAACAGACTCTGGGTGAGAAAGTACCTCTTATGGTACCTTGAGTTGGACTCTTTAGGGCCTTGTGAATATAAGCTTCTACCCCAAATAAATGCCCTTTATAAATGCCAGAAGAATTCTGGTATTTTGCATCACACCCCTTTGGCTGACTAATATACCATGTGACAGAAGAGCTAAGGATTGCCAGCAGCTGGTCTTTGGGAAGAAAACATCACCCTGATGATGTCTTGATCTGAACATTTTTATGGCCTCAAAATCATGAGCAAATAAATTCCTATTGTCTAAGCCAACCCATTTCATAGTATTTGCTTTGAATAGCCTAGGAAACCTAGCCTCAAAACTGAGCCAATAAATTCCCTTTGCTTAAGGCCAAACCATGTATGGTATTTGCTTGAGCAGCCAATGAAATAAAAACAACCCCCATTAAATAGGAGACAAAATTCATTTTAAGTTTGGTTGTTTGCTTTTGATAATACCTACTCATGAGAAAACAGAAATGGAATAATCCTGAAAATTGGTAAGATTTAATTCAAATAGAACATGGTACAAAGCCTATAAATTAAATTATGATCATCATATGGAAGGCAGCTTTTGAAACACCTCCTCATATTCTGAATTAATAAGAACATTTAAAATGTACCATTGACATAAAATGGTTTTCAATTTGCAATCCTGTGGAAAATGATATGATTTTATTGTTACTACTTAGTAAACATTTCCATTTATCTCCCCTTAATAAAAGTAAAATTTAAAATCATTTTTAGACAAACAAAACTAATTCTTTTCCAAGACATCCAGATAATTTTATTTTATAATTATTCCTTCCTTTGTTTGCACACTTTAGCCTAAACAGGAAGCTAGTATAACCCACCACATGGTCTGTTCAGCTATTTGTCTAAAAGAGTGAAAGAGACAGTATAACCTAATAATCAAGACTTTGATGAATGGACTCCAACAGAAATGAATACAAAACCTAGCTCCAGCAATTTGTTGTATGGCCTTTAACATCATTTTTCTCACCTGTAGCATGGAGATTATAATACCTATCTTACTCATAATGACAACATCCCCCAGACTCTGAATGGTGGACCACAGTAACAATTTGAGTTTCTTAGAATTAGTGTCAATTCAGAGCCAATGCTCAGTAATCCCTGAGATGCCTGATAACTTCCTTTTCCTCAATGCACAGTTATTCTTGTAAAAGGACATATATCCCTTTGAGGAAGGCTGGGAGAAAGATCAACAATATAAGTTTTTGGCAGTGTAGCATGGTCCTTCCCCAAGAGAACCTGACATTGCCTTCATTCAGCTGTCTTAAGTTTGGGAATTGATTGAGGGGCTGTGACTCTTACAAGCAAAGAGGCTATGGTGTTAAGTATGGAGGTTATCCATGTGCTCAGTGACATTGAATTACCAGTCACCAAGGCCGACCTGGCTATAGCCACTATTGAATGTACAATCTGCGAGCAGCAGAGGCCAATACTCAGATCCTGAAATGGCCCCGTTTCCCAAGGAGATCATCCAGCTACCTGGTAGCAATTTGGTTATGTTGTATCATTTCCATTGTGAAAGGGGTAGTGGCTTGTTCTTACAAGAATGCTTACCCTGGGTACGCGCTACATGTGCTTTTGCCAAAACTACCATCCGTGGACTTAAAGAATGCCTTATCCACTATCATAGTATTTAACAGAGCATTGCTTCTGATCAATGACCCACTTCACAGCAAATGAAAGGCAGCATTGTGCCCATGATAATGGGATTCAGTTGTCTCACCATGTTTCCCATCATTCTGAAGTAGCTGGATTGATAGAAGAATGGAATGGACTTTTGCAAACTCAATTACGGTGCCAATGGGGTAGAAATTCCTTGCAGGGCTGAAGCAGTGCTCTCCAGATGGCTGTATATGCTTGCTGGGAAGGTCAGGCTATCTCCCAACCCTCTCCTACCCCTTTCCTTTTCTATTGTGGGCAGTTGTTTCAATATGTTTACATTCTAAAGCTTGGGGCAGATGTTAGGTCTAATGGAGTGGCCTGACGACAGCTTAAACCTGGAAACCTGGAACAAGCAGCCCCAGCTGCTTATCAGGGTGGGAACTCTCTGTGGTAGGGATTTCTCTCCCTGAGTTGTATAAACACCCCACCCTCAGGCAGCACAGATTTGTCTCTCCTCTCCATATCAAAGTGAGGTATGTAGAGCTGGCCACCCATAAACCATAACCCAAGCAATTGGCTTCCCCAGGAGATTGGCCCCAAAGGCATTTCTTCCCATGCTTTTCTGGACTCTTTGTGCTGCACAAGTAATAAAGTCATCATTTTCTGAAAGTCTTTGTTGTGTCTGAATCTGTGTTCCCATAGTGCACCATACAGCAACGTGCTCCACGATGCTCTAAATCACCATCCAATCTATGGTGCTCTTTCTCCCATATCCAGGATTCAGGGGTCCCGGAATCAACGGTGGAAATGGAAGTGGCACCACTCACTATTACCCCTAGTGATCACTAGCAAAATATTTGCTTCCTGTCCCCATGGCTTTATGCTTTACTTATCTAGAGATCCAAAGGGGGGAGTACTTTCACCAGGAGACACAACAATGATTCATTGAACTTGAAGTTAACACTGTCACCCAGCCACTTTGGACTCCTCCTGCCTCTGAATCAACTGGCAAAAAAGGGGAGTTACTGTACTGGCTGGGGTGATTGATCCCGATTACAAAGGGAGATTGGAAGCCAGTACACAATGGAGATAAGGAAGAGTATATCTGCAATTCAAGAGAGCCTTTAGGGTGTACTACCAAGCCCTGTAATTAAAGTTAGTGGAAAACTATAACAACACAATCCAGAAAAGTCTACCTATGTCCCAGACTCTTCAGTAATTAAAGTTAGCGTCACCCTACTAGGCAAAGAACAATGACTCATGTACATTTCTACCCCATAGTAATTCGGATCAGTATATCCAACTGTCTACTTTCCAACTCTATTTGGACAATTCACTGGCGTATCAATTATACAAAATTCATGCTCTAAGTTCTCAATACTTTGTCTTTCCCCAGTATTTCCTGTCTCTGTGAATCACAGGCTAGTCAGTCCAGGTGTGCAAACCAGTATTTTAAAATCATCCTTTTTATCTCTCCCTATCCAAGCTATTACCTCCTTTTTCCAAGCCAAAATATAACTCAATTTTTCCTTCTAAATATATCTCAAATCTGTCTACTTCTCATCTCCATCATCAACACCTTTAACCAAGCTATTGTTGTGTCATACCTGAATAAGTGCAATAGACTCTTCTTTTTATAACTGCAGTTTATTGAGTATTATTCACATACCATACAGTCCATTCAATGTGTACAATCAATGGCTTTTAGTATAATCAGAGAGTTGTGCATTCATCACCATAATCAATTTTAGAACATTTTCATTATTTCAAAAGGAAAAACCCCATAGCCCTTAGTAGTTACCTCTCAATCCCTCTATTCTTCCCCAGCCCTACATAACCACTAATCTAATTCCATCTCTATAAGTTTATTTATATTTACATTATATTTATATTTTTATTACATAAATAGAATCATGCAATATGTAGTATTTTGTCTCCAGTTTCTTTTACTTAGCTTAATTTTGTTTTTGTTTTTAAATTGTATTTTTGTAGTTAGAAAAGTGAAGATTTACAGAAAAGTCATGGAAAAAATACAATGTTCTCATATACCACCCTATTTTTGACACTTTACATTAGTGTTATACCTTTGTTACAGTTGATAAAATAATATTAAAATATTACTGTTAACTATAGAACATAGTATATGTTAGGTGTATTTTTCCTATACACCATGCTATTATTAACACGTTATAATAGTATTGTACATTTGTTATAATTCATGAAAGAACATTCTTATATTTGTACTATTAACCACAGTCCACCATCCACAACAGGGTTCACTGTGTTATACAGTCCCATGTTTTGTACAAATCATCTAAAGTGTACACTCAATGGCTTTCAGGATAAACACAGACTTAAGCACTTATCACCACAATTTTAGAACATTTACACTACTTCAAAAAGAAAAATCCCCTACCCCCTTATTGTTGACACTTAGCATTAATATAGTACCTTTATTGCAATTGATGAAAAACTATTACAATATACTGTTAAATATAGACTATAATTTATATTAGTTGTACATTTCAAATATATCACCATGTTATTAATAACTTGTACTAGAGATGTATGTTTGTTCTAGTTCATGGAAGAATATTCTTGTATTTTGTGCTATTAACCACATTCCTCATCTATCATCTGGTTTACAATGATATATTGCCCCAGATTTGTCCTCTAGTTTTCCTTCTATTGACATTTACAACCTAGACTTTCCTTTTCAGCCACAATCACATCTATAAAACATCACTGTTAATTATATTCACAATAATGTTTTACCACCATCTCTATCCATTTTCAAATATTTACAGTCAATCTTATTAAAAATTTTACAGACATTAAGCATCAGCACCCCCTTCTCAACCCTCATTCTATCTCCTGGTCACCTCTACTCTAGAGTTTAACTCCATGAGTTTTCTCATTGAAATTAGTTCATGTTAGTGAGACCATACAATATTTGTCTTTTTTTTTTTTTTACGTTTAACTTTATTTTTATTGTTGACACTATTACAGATATATAGAACGACCACAACCATATCAACAAACCAAAAACCTGTACACAGAAACAAGATGAAGAAAAGATATCAAGATGCTAACCCAGTCTTTGGATGGTGAAAATATGGGTGAGTTTCTCTTCTACATTTCTGCAACTTCAAAGTTTCTATAATGAACATGTACTGTTCTTATCATGGAAATACACAGAACAAAGGTGATTACCAAAACACTGTAAGCGTGGTTGGCTGACCCGGCGAGCGCGGGCAGCAAGGGGGGGATAAATGAATAAATAAATAAGTATTTGTCTTTTTGTGACTGGCTTACACTCAACACAATGTCCTCAATGTTGTCATATGCATTCTGACTTCATTTTTTCCTACATTCCATAATATTCCATTGTATGTGTACACCACGTTTCATTTATTCATTTACTGATCGATGGACACTTGGGTTATTTCCATCCTTTGGCAACTGAATAATGCTGCTATGAACACCTGTGTGGAAATATCAGTTTGCATCTCTGCCTTCAGTTCTTCTGACTATATGCCTAGTGGTGGGATTGCCAGTTCACATGGCAGCTCTACATTTTTCTGGGGAAGTGACAAACTATCTTCCACAGCAGCTGCACCATTCTATATTCCCACCAACAATGAAGGAGTGTTACTATTTCTCCACATCATCTCTAACACTTGCAGTTTTCTGTTTTTTTAATAGTGGCTACTCCATAAGATGCACAGTGATATCCCTCTGTACCTTTGATTTGCATTTCCCCAATAGCCAGTGATGCTAAACATCCTTTCAGGTGCTCCTTAGACATTTGTGTTTCCTCTCTGAAAAAAAAATGTCCACTTAATCCCTTGTCCATTCTTCAATTGGGTCACTTGTTTTTTTTTTGTTGTTGTTGTTGTTTTTTGTTTTTTTAATCATTGAGTGGCAAAATCTCTTTATGTATCCTGGAAATTAAACCCTTATGGCATATATGATTTCCAAATATTTTTTCCCAATGAGTAGTTTGCCTTTTTGCCTTTTTGACAAACTCCTTTGAAGCCAAAAGTATTTAATTTGAAAGACATCCTATTTTTCTGTTTCTTCTTTCTTTGCTCACACTTTGGGCGTCAGGTTTAAGAAACCACTACTTACCATGAGATCTTGAAGTTGCCACCCTACATTTTCTTCTAAGTTTTATGGTTCTAGCCTTTATATATAGGTCTTCAATCCATTTTGAGTTAATTTTTATATAGGTGTGCTATCCTATTCTCTCAGCACCATCTGTTGAAGAAACAGTTCTGTCCCAGGTGAATGGACATGATAGCCACCAAATCAGTTGACTATAGATGTCAGGACCCATTTCTGAACTATCAATTCGATTCCATTTGTCAATATGTCCAATATGACTATCTTTATGCCAGTACCATGCTGTTTTGTTTTGTGTTTTGGTTTTTTTGGAGGTGCCAGGGATTCAACCCAGGATCTTATACATAGGAAGCAGGCACTCAACCATTGAGTTACACCTGCTCCCCTACCATGTTGTTTTTATCACTGTTACTTTGTAATATCTTTATCTGGCTTTGGTATTAGGGTGGCATTGGCTTCATAGAATGAGCTTGGTAGCATTCCCTCCTGTTCAACTTTTTTGGGAGAGTTAGAGCAGGATTGGTACTAAATCTTCTTTGAATGAATGGTAGAATTCACCTTTGAAGCCATCTGGTCCTGGGCTTATCTTTGTTGGGAGGTTTTTGATGACTGATTCAATCTCTTTACATGTGATTGGTTTGTTGAGGTTTTCTATTTCTTCTAGGGTCAGTGTAGTCTGTTCGTGTATTTCTAGGAAATTGTCCATTTCATCTAAATTGTCTAGATTGTTGGTTACAGTTGTTCATAATATCATCTTATGATCTTTTTTATTTCTCTGAGGTCAGCAGTAATGTCCCCCCTCTCATTTCTGATTTTACTGTATCTTCTCTCTTTTTTTCTTTGTCAAGGGTTTCTCAGTTTTGTCAATCTTCTCAAAGAACCAACTTTTAGTTTCATTGATTCTATTTTTTTGCTCCCAATTTCATTTATTTCTTCTCTAATCTTTGTTATTTCTTTCCTTCTGTCTGCTTGTAATTGGATTGCTGTTCTTTTTTAGTTCCTACAGGTATGTAGTTAGGTCTTTGATTTTATCTCTTCCTTCCTTTCTAATGCAGGCATTTAGGGCTATAAATTTCCCTCTCAGGACTGCCTTTGCTGCATCCCATAAGTTTTGATATGTTGTGTTCTCTTTTTCATTTGTTTTGACATATTTACTGATTTCTCTTGCAATTTCTTCTTTGACCCACTGATTATTTAAGAGTGTGTTGTTTAACCTCCATAAATTTATGCATTTTTCAGTCATTCAACTGTTATTGATTTCCAGCTTCATTCCATTATAGTAACAGAAAGTGCTCTGTATAATTTCAACCTTTTAAAATTTATTAAGACCTGTTTTGTGACCCAGCCTGTGGTTGATGCTGGAGAATGATCCATGAGCACCTGAGAAGAATGCATATCCTGCTGTTTTGGGGTGCATTGCTCTGTATATGTTTGTTAAGTCTAGTTCACTTATCAAATTATTCAGGTTCACTATTTCTTTATTGATCTTCTATCTAGATGGTCTATTTATTAATGTGGGCGGTGTATTGAGGTCTCCAACTATTATTGTAGAGACAACAATTTCTCCCCCAGTTTTGGCAGTGTTTGCCTCACATGTTTTGAGACACCTTTTTTAGGTGCACAGATATTTATGATTGCTATTTCTTCATGGTAGATTGCTTCTTTTATTAATATATAATGTCCTCCTTTGTCTCTTGTAACAGCTTTGCTTTTAATATCTATTTTGCCCAATATTAGTACAGTGACTCCTGCTTTTTGTTGTTGTTGCTATATGTGTGGAGTATCTTTTTCCAGCCTTTCACTTTCAACTCATTTGAATCCTTGGATCTAAAGTGAGTCTCTAATAGACAGCATATAAGTGATTTATATTTTTCATCCATTCTGCCAGTATGTGTCTTTGATTGTCCACTAACATTCAATGACATTATTGTAAAGGCAGTAATTACTTCACCCATTTTATACTTTGGGTTTTATATGTCATATCTTATTTTTATCACACTTTTTACTCTTTTAGTTACTTTTACTGATAATCTTCATTTCTAGACTAGCTTCCAAGGTTCTCTTCTGTCTTCTCCTTTCAGCCTATAGGACTCCCTTTAGTATTTCTTGTAGGGAAAGTCTCTTTCAGTTTCTGTTTATCTGTGAATAACTTTATGCCACCCTCATATTTTTAGAACAATTTTGCCAGATATAGAATTCTTGGCTGACAATTTTTCTTTTTTAGTAACCTAAGTATATTATACCACTGCCTTCTTGTTTCCATGGCTTCTGATGAGAAATCAGTACTTAGTCTCATTGGGTATCCCTTATATGTAATGAATTACTTTTCTCTTGTTGCTTTCAGAATTCTCTCTTTAGCTTTGGCATTTGACATTCTCTTTAGTATGTGTCTTGGAGTAGATCTGTTTAGATTTATTTGGATTGAAGTATATTGTGCTTCTTGGATATGCAAAGCTATGTCTTTCAACAGAGTTGGGAAATTTTTGAACATTATTTCCCCAAATATTCTTTCTACACTTTTTCCCTTTTCTTTTCCTTCTCTGATACCCATGATGCATAAGTTTGTGCACCTTGTGCTATCATTCAGTTCTGTGAGACCTCACTCAATTTTTTCCATTGTTTTCTTATCTATTCTTCTGTCTATTTTAATTTGGAAGCCCTGTCTTCTAGCTCACTGATCCTTCCTTCTGCTTCTTTAAATCTGTTCTTGTATGCTTCCAGTGTATTTTTAATTTCATTTATTATCCTTTCATTCTCATAAGACATCTTATTTTTCTTTGCGTGCTTTCATATTCTTCTTTATACTAACTCAATACCTTCTTAATATCCCTAATTTCTTTAGCCATTTTATTGAATTTATTAAGGAGATTTGTTTGAACATCTATGGTTTATTCTTTCAAATCCTGTATCTTGTCTGAAGGTTTAATTTTTTTCCTTTGACTGAGCCATATCTTCCTGTTTCTTAGTATGGCTTGTAATTTTTTGTTTGTGACTCAGCATCTGATTTTCTTGATATATTTATTCTGGTACCCAATTTCTCTCTTGCCTAGGGCTTTCTTGTTGATTGGTTTTGTGTTAAAGCTACTCTTTAACACTTGGTTCCATTTGTTTTAGGCCTTTAAATATGCTTATGATTAATTAGATTTTTTTCAGCTCTTATCCATCTGATTCTTGACCTGAATATATGGTACAATTTTTGAGATTGTACTATTTGTGCACTTATTTCAATTCCAGGAGAAATCTTCCTCTTCTCTGTTCCTTCTCCAGGAATGTTAACGTGTTCTGTTTGCTTTTAATTTGCTTCTCTATATTTTAAACACTCCTTTCATTTTCCCTAGCTTCTTTTACCTTGTTGGTTAATTTTGGTAGGAGGGTCCTCCTAGAGACAACTTTCCCAAGTCAAGTTTCCCAGCCAAAATGGGTCCAGGGACCCACAAGAGAGGGGCGGTGTAAATCATTTCTAATGTTCTCTGGAGAGGAGATCTGAAAGGCCATCACACTTCTCTTTGATGACTCACTGAATCTGCACTTTTCTGATTTACCCAGCAGCTGGTGTTCTGCAACCCAAAGGTGATGCTGTAATGTTAATTCTGCAGCTCTGTGAGCTGGGTGGGTTGAAACTGATCCCAGGAAGCCATCCTGTCTCTAAATCAACCACACCTCACTCCCTGGCAGGTTGGGGGCTTGAGCTGTAGCTGTTCATGGCTCTTTAAACTGGTCAGGATCCCTATCCTCCAGAAAGTTACTGTGCTCCTCAATCAGCCAGGCTTCCTTCCAACCATGGGTGGGAGTTTGACCAGTGGCTGCCCACGGCTTTCTAACCTGGGTGAATTTTAACTGATCCTTACCATCCCAGGAAGTTAACATGTTTTTCAATCAATACACTTCCATTCCTGCCAAGGGTAGAGTTAAAATGGAGGCTGCTGGCTTCTTTCTGACTTGGATAGGTTTAAACTTTAGCTGTGCTCAGAACTGAAAACCAGCTAAACAAATTCACTAATCACCTGCTTTTGGGAAAGGGAGCTTCTATTTCCAGCCAAAGAGTGGCTCCTAAGGCAGCCTGTCATGCCAGTGGGAGGTGAGCACCAGGCTCCATAGCAGGAAGAAATCTACTCACAAATATTTAACACAGATTGTCAGTCTCTTCCTCCTGCTCTTCCCTGGATGGTTAGTGGTATTCTTCTCATCTCTGGAGACTCCCAAACAGGTGATTTAGACAGATTCTGGCTGATTCTTTGGTGTCCTGGTAGACACACTGAATCCTAGAGCACTGCTGCCATCTTCCCAATACCTCCTACACTCTTAATTTGTCTATTAATGTCCACTCTGGGTTTTTTTGTTTGTTCTCTAGCAACATCTTCCATCACTACCCACATCTCACCTTCATTCTGCTCTCTATTCACACTCAGTAGTTCAAAGACACCTTATACCGTGTGGCTTGAGGGCTTGGCACATGCTATTCCCACTGTCTGCATCACTCTCCTTATTTTTCCATATCTTCCCTCTACCTAGTTAAATCCTACCCAGACTAGATTTAAGCTTAAAACTTACTTCCTCAGAATAGCCTCTTCTGCCCTGCCAGACAGGATGACTTTTCCCAATTCCTCTACTTTCCTTTCATAGGACTTCTCACAGTTTGATTTGCATATTTGTATATTATTTGATTAATTTCTTCCTACCATTTTAGACCATAAGCTTTTTAAATATCTTTTGTTCCCTGCTGCATTCATTAAACTCACCACTGCTGGCACAGCATAGATATTAAATACCTACATAATAAATTAATTGATGAATAAACCAAACTAATCTGATGCCATCATTACTCAGCACCCATCCATTACCCATCTCAATGCCTACTCACTCAAAACATGTGAAAATTTTGTTAGTTTAATTTTTATTTTTCAGAAATGAAAAATGAGAGCAGAACCTTGGAGAACTAAGGCATATGGTGGAAAGGTCCCAATGGAAGCCCTTTGCTGCAGTGATATCAATTGGTAGTTATAATAACTATAGCAGTCAGGACAAACAGAGATTAAAACAAAGAATCTGATCTGGCCTTTAATACTTGCCTCCTTGTGCCTTTCTTATTTTGTGTGTGTCATTTTTTTGGCACTAATCTAGACTGAGGAATGAGGTGTCCAAAGCATAGGCAGATAGCCTGAGTTCTATCTTCAACTAGAGAAAAAGGAAGGAATCTACTTCCTGTTATTAAGAGATCAAGGAAGAGTCCAAAAAAGCATATAGAGTATGAGTTTTTCCTACATAAAGGGAGTCAAGGATTAGTCTATAGGGAACTAGGAAGCCAGTATGGCTGTTTAGACCTGAAATGTCAATATCAAGATAGGTTTCATCTCAGGTTCCAATTCTGAATTATTAAGAATGGCTGTCTAGGGATCTATGTTGACAAAAATTCTGGGCCAAAGAGCCAAGTCTGCTATGATCAATTAGTGATGTCAGTAGGAGCTTTAAATGGGTACTAGTGGAAAACAAGCTAGGTATTTGCATTTTCTCTTCTTCAGGGACCAGAATGGTGATACAGAGATGCTGTGCAGAATGGGGTTAGCATTCCATTCATCCCCATTATAGGATTAAGAAATGCATTTCTTTGGAATAGGAGCCCATGTTCTATACCCAACCCAGGCCAGGCATGCTGCCCATCATTCCTGATTAACAATGTGGAAATTGGCTGAGAATTGTAAATATAGAAATACTAAGTGGTTTTAACCAAGATATTAATGAGCACTTATAACAGGGTTAGAAGAATTTTTATTCTAGCTCCATACCCTAATCAATATTTTTTACTTTAAACTCACAACTTGTGATATAAAAATACCTGAACATGTATAGTGGGATCAATTAAATATTTAACTTGGCATTGTAAGAGTAAATGGAGCATTTGTAAGGAAATAAGCATTGCTACCTTTACTGTCCTAAGTAGTACATTGTTCTGGAGTTCAATTTTCTGGTCTCACTTATGCCACAGTTAATGTCTCCAGAGACAATGTCAAGCCTGGCTGCCCTTAGGCAAAGATGAAGTGTGTATACCTAGTTTGCATTATTTATTTTGTTCTATACCATGAAATCCAAGTTCAGGGTTCCTTATCAGTATATGTGGAAATGTACACTAAAGGGTGCACTGATAACTATCTACTTCTACCATAAGTTGTCAATGTGACATTAACTATATAATGAATGTTATAGATTCTCTGTGTCAGCCCAAAAAATACACATATATTGTTTATAAACACATTTTCTCCCATCTGCTCTTGTTGCCTTACCTCTGCTTTAAAATATGAAAGTTGATTGGAGTTCTGTGGGTGGAGTAATATCTGCAGTGCCAAGCCACCTACAAGCTGTAATATATCATCCATGTCTCTGGGGGATCTAACTCACTAATTACTTCTCCAGAAATATACAGGAGGTCACTTGCCTGCTACCTTTCATCATTATTTACCCATCAACAAGAGCTTTAAAATGGTTGTAAAGATATGAGGAGAAAATAAGTGAGAAACATTTATAAAACCTGAAAGTCAAACTTCTTGGTATAAAAGTTCAAACTTCTTGGTAAAATCACAGTTCAAATGTAAGCAGTAAATGCTGCAGGAAACAATATGGAAAACAGAATAGTCAGAAAGAAGAAGAGACCAATAGGGTTTAAGGAGGAGGAGGAGTTTTCCAGTCATCCTTTAAAAGCATGTAGGATTGGATTCATTTTTTTTTTTTTTAATCTAGATCATTTTTTAATCTTTTATAAACTTTGCAGCAAGCTCCTAGCCCTCTGTATTTATTTAAAAACCCTCTGTGTTTTAAAAGTCCTCTGTGTTTTTCTTTTTCTTTTTTTAGGAGGTAATCGGGAATGAACCCAGGACCTTGTACATGCAAAGCAGGTGCTCAGCCACTGTGTTTTAAAATGATTCTTTGTATACTTTATACCAAGAGCTTAAGTACTTTAAATATGATATGGTGAATGGATTTTCCCCTGATTTGAGTTGGAATGAAGAATAAAATGAAGATGCCCATCATCGCTTTCTAGTGGCCAGGGATTTGCCAGACCCTGAAACCACTAGAGTCCAGCAATCTTGCTGCCTATTCATGGTTTCAAGCCATCTGCAGCATCTCTTTCTCCACCACTGGGCAAAGTCCATTAGAGAGCCTTAATTCTGCCCCTAACCAACAGTGATCAGATGTGACTTTAATCTGTAGGTATGAGAGGGTGTTAGGGAATGGTAACAGTGCCTCTCTTTTGTTTGGAAGGGAGAGAGGAGAAATTCAGATTTATCTTCTTTTGGGAATCAAAATGCTAAAATTAGGAAAAGACATTTTCCTTTTTCATGTCTAGGAGGTTAATTTATTCCTAAAAAATAAAAATAAAAAAATAATTGAAGCTCATCCTTCATTATAGGTTAGAAAATCAAGGCCCAGAGATGAAAATTTAAAATAAAATAAAAAATTATTTCCAGGGCTCAGGTTTTGTTTTAGCCACAGGACAGCACATTTTTCCTCTGGTTCTCATATGTGAGAATTGGCACATACTTTATGTGTGTGTGTGTGTATGTGTGTGTATGGAAAATAAATGATAGGTAGATATAGATAGATATAGATATAGATATGCATGTGTAAGCAGGATTTCAAGGAGTCTTTTCAAAAGACAATAATGCATCGAGCCATTCTTTCTGAAGATGAAGGAACTGGCCAGGATTTTTTTGCCATTAGTTGTGGACCTTCTTATGATATCACCTGCTTCTTCAGCTGCTGGTAAAAGTCAAAGATAACAGTCTTTTAAGATCAGGTACATCATGTATTAACCTTGGACTTCCTTTGGCATATTGTATTTTCTATTATTCTCCTCAACCACATAATCACAAACTTCACACTCAGTAACACATTTAAGTGCCTGTTAGGTGCTTGGAAGCTGTGAAGTCATGGCCACCTGGTTGCTTAAAATTACTGCAACATGGAAGAGCCAGATAAATTTCCACTCTTTGATTTAATCACATTTTAGATTTAGTATTTGCCAAGACCCACCTCAATCTCAGGAGCTCACAACCACACACACATGGTCTTTAATCCTTGAAGTTTTCATTGGTTGACTTCCAATGGTTTCATTTTACCTCCCAACTTAAATCTCAACTCTAAATAAAGAAGGCCATATATGAAAGGGAAAGCTACTGTGAAAGGAAAAATAAGCACTTTCAAGATCACTATGAAACTGAAGGGCAAGTTAACATTATGTTTGTTACTTTCAAAGTTCTGAATTAGACAATAGTATAAAATAATCTTCCTTTTTACCACACATAATAGTCTGCAAAGCATTGTCACATAAAATCAATCTTTAGAGTTAAGCTGAATTGGTATTAGTATCTTTAATTTATTGATGACTTTTATACATAGATTTAGAATAGTTGATCATATTCATATGACTAAATAATTGAACTTAGGTATTCTTAACAAATGGTCTCTTACATGTACTGTATTTGCAGAGTGTTTTTATTTGCCCTGTCTCTCATAATTGCATATATTAATGAAATTTGTACAGTTATAAATTCATATCTTGATATGAAACTTGAATGGCTTCATTGCTGAAATTGTAACCAACTATGTGAAATACCATTATCAATATCACCGCCTAAAATGGACAGGGGAGTGACTATATTCAGGATTACCTTATAGTACAGTTTTGGTGAAACAAAAACAGAACCCAGAACTTTCTTTGCAAACAAATTAACAGACTTTTATGAGAGGGAGACCTTAATTTTCTTAGCACTAGATGTTAAGAATGCTTTGAAAGTTTTAGGTGGTTTTCATAGAGCAAATTCCCTGCCCTACGCTTTCCCTGCTTAAAACTGACAGAGAAGCCACAACTTGAGAGCACGTCCTGCATTAGTCCACAGTAATTTCCCCTGCACAAATTAATATGAGGTGGACACGAAAATAGTTTGCACTTCACCTTCCCAAGGGAGTGCCTCCTCTTTGAATCTGTGCAGACTCCTTCCAGGTGTAATTGAGCGATATGCTTAGGGGCTGGGCAAACAAAAGAAAGCAGCTCCAAAGAGCAGACTCTTCCTCCCTGATATCTCACACAAGAAAGTCACTTTTCATTGTCTCTTTGTTGTCTTTTCTTTTAAACAACCACAACCCATGAGTACTGCCCTAGGGTGTATATTGTAAACCACATGGATGGCTGAGTTTTTGGTCCCGGGCTTCCATGCCCTTCTCATCCAGGATGCTAATATTTCTATGATGAACTAACATGACAAGAACAAGATATGCTTCTTCTGACATCTTTCCTTTGGGGAAAAATTTTTTTTAAAAAAAAGAAAAGAAATTCTGAAAGCTCTTCTTTATTAGTAAAAATTGCCGAGAAAATCAATCTATTTGATGACCCTCAAGGCTGCACTGTCGCCTCAGAGTGGAAAGTACATTGTCTGTTCCAGAAAAGAAGTAAAAGGCAAGAGACAAAAGTTCAGTATCTGGGTCATCACATGTGATATTGAGAGGAAGCTCACCGTTGGCATAGTCAGATGAATACTCTCATGCTACTATTCGTAACAATAATCCACCTGGGTGAGACTCCTATCTCTGCCTCCATCTGCTTTCCTGTCTCTCCAAAATTAAAAAAGGAAAGGGTATCTATTTACTTAAACACTGTTCCTTGGTAATATTCTTATAATTTCCACATCCTGCTTCCCTATGCTATATCTGAAGCATTGTGTTCTTTTTCTTTTAACTTGTCCTTATAAGTTATCCCCTGTGTTTGAAGACTATTCACCCACAGGAAATGAAAATTAGATCTTTTACTCATACACCACAGAAAAGAAGTTACTTCCTGTGGACCTAGGATTTGTGCTGCTTGATGTCTGTCTCAAACCTCTACACTGAAATATTGAATATGCTTAGTAGAGGCTGCAGCTCCTAGGAACACCTGAAGTATGACGTTCGTGCTGACAGAAGGGTCATTTCCTAGGAGGGACAGAAGGAGTGGAGCTGTGAAACAGGACTTCAGTCAGTAATGGGAACCCCTCCTCTCTCCCTCATTTATGCTCTACATAATAAATCTGCACACAATCATTTGGGAGAGAGAAATATGCCATATGCTTTTGGATTCCTGCAGATAAGAACTACATTTCTCTATGAGGCATTTTATAGGATACTGACAAGTGGTAGGGACTTTGCACCTTAGTTTTCCTTGCAATGCAAGAACCTTTCCACTACATTGCTGTCAAAGAGTTGTCTAGTGTCTACCATTTATGTATTCAACAAACATATGCAGAACTTTAAGTTTTAAACAGTGAGTTAAACACATGCAAAGATTTAAAAACACAAAATGCGTAACTCTTATCTTTAAGATTCTTACAATCTAGCAGAAAAGGTAGACATGTAACTAATCATAAGAACAAAGTGCTAAGAGGTGGAAAAAAGGTAATTAATTCTGGGTGGGTGCATCTTAGGAGGTGTCACAGAAAAGTTAATAATTAGGTGTGATATCTGAAGGATGAAGAGATTGTCATCAGATGAAGAAAGGATAAATGGACATTCTAGGCAAAGAAAACACAATAATCAAAGGTCTGGAAATGATAAAATTCTGGAAGTACTCAATTCATTTAAAGAAATTTATTTTTTCTTGGCTGTGCTGTCTAATATGGCAGATGCTAGTCATATTTGGCTATTGAACACTTGAAATAACGTTAGTCCAAATTGAAACACGTTATGCGTATAAAATATATACTGGATTTAAAAGAGTGAATATGGGGGAAATAAAGACTATAAAATGTTATTAGTACTCTAGCTCTTCATAACAAATTATTCTAAGATTTAGTACATTTTAAAACAACTAATATTTATTATCATAGAGTATCTATGGGGCAGGAATTTGAAAATTGTTCTGGCTTAGGATCTCTCATGAGGTTGTAACAATGACGTCAGCCAGGACAGCCAACACCTGAAAGCTTGAGTGAGCCTTGAGGACCTGTTTCACAGTTCACTAATCATGCTATTGGCAGGAGGTCTCAGTTACTCGCTGCCTGTTGGTCAAAGACTTCAGCTCCTTGTCACATTGGCATCTCCATAGACAAGAGCCTTTATCACCTCACATCTGGCTTTCCCACAGAGCAAATGATGCAAGAGAGAGAAGCAAACAGGAAGCTTCTGTGCCTTTTATGACTTCACCTCTCAAGTCAAACACCATCACCTCCATTTTATTCTTTACTTTAGAACCTATTTACTAAGTCCAGTCCACACTTAGGAGAAGAAGAATTTGACTCCACTACTTGAAAGGAGGAATATCAAGGAATTTGTGGTATGTTATATATAGTACACTCCCTGGCTCCAAATTATTTATATTCTTCCCACATGCAAAATATATTCATTCCCTCCCAAGGCCCCAAAAATCTCATCCCATTACAATATCAACCTAAAGTCCAGAATCTTGTCATTTAGATCAGGTCCAGGTACAGAAGAGGCTCCTTGGGCGTAGTTCTTTAGGTACAGCTCTTCCAGTACAGTTCCTCTTTAGCTGAAGATTTCTGAACTAAAGAGACAGGTTATATGCTCCATCCCCCACATACGCATGCAACATGCGATGGTGGGACAGGAATAAGATAACCACTACAGATATTCTTTTTTTAAAGTGGGGAGAATAGGCATGAAGGAGTCACCAGTCTACAGCAATTCTAAAATTGAGCCAGACAAATGTTGGGAACCCCTTGATTCAGATGCTGAATCTCTGAGAATCATTTTCATGACCTTCCAGCTCTACTCTTTGAGCTCTTAGTTGCACCCTCTGATTCATCCTTTTCCAAGAAAGTACCCTGAGTATGCAGCTGTGTAGTTTTCTCAGCCATTTTCCTGCCCATATAATTTTGGGGGTTGAAAGGTCTCTGTTCATTTTGTTGCATCTCTGTCCCTTTCAGTCTAAGCTGGCAGAGTTCTGTGACTGTAATTTTTTTTTAACTCTCGGATCTCCTTTCTTCTTACTAGGAGTCACTCCTTTAGACAAAAGCCACACCCATAATTCTTTTTGAAATGAGTCCTTCTTTACCTTAGGCTTCTCCCAAGATGGCTGAGGGACTATACCATGAAGTGTTCAGAAGCTCTGCTGTTCGGTTGAGAGGATCTGTTGGGCACACCCTTACACCCTCTAGAGGGGCTTTTGTCTGTCTGAACCACGCTGCACTCTGAGGATTTTACAGTACCATCCATAGGTTCATCTTCCAACCATGTTTTTCTGGCAATGCCCCAGATTTGACTTTTGCTTATAAGGAATTTCTTAATTTTATCATTGTTTACCATCTGGAGAGGTGAGAATATTCAAGCCTACCAGTTTCTGGCCCCTTCCCATTTAACAGTTATTCCTTTAGTTTATTTCTCTCCTCTTATATTTTACTATGAGCAGCAAGAAGAAACCAGTTGACATCTTAGACTTTGCCTGAAAATTTCCTTAGATCATCCAGTTCATTGGACACATTTTCTACTTTCTATTTTACTGTAGGCAACAATGTTGCTAAGCTTTCTACCATTACATAATAGGCATCCTCTTCACTCCAGTTTTCAACAAAATTTCTCCCAATATCCTTTAAGCCCTTATTCACAGCCCATCAAAGAGCATCATGTTTTTACAGTTTTCACATGGCTCTTTAAGTTTTCAGTGACACTACCCTTAAAGGTCTTTCAGCTTCTACCCATTGCCTGGTTCTGAAGCCCTTCCCACATTTTAGGTTTTGTTACAATAGCACCTCATTTCGAAGTACCCAAATCTTTATTAGTCTAGGATTTTGCAAATTATCCACAAATTTAGGATCTTAAAACAACAAACATTTATTATCCCACACACACTTGGAGAACCTGGAATATGGAAGCAGATGAGCAGGGTTGTTCTGGCTCAGGGTCTATCATGAGTTTGCAGAAAAGCTGCCAGTCAGAGATGTTGTCATCTAAAGCTTGACTATGGTTGGACTATCTGCTTCCATGGTGGGTCATCTATGAGGCTATTCACAGGAAGCTTCAGTTCCTCACTGGTTGTTGGCAAAAGCCTCAGTTTCTCTCTACATGGACCTCTCTGCATGCCTGCCTAGGTGCCCTCACAGCAGGGCAGCTGGCTTTCCTCAGAATGAGTGACCCAAGAGAGAGCAAGGCAAAAGTCACAAGGTCTCCTATACCTAGCCTCAGAAGCAACATGCCATCTTCACTGCCATAGCCTATTGGCCACACAGACCAACACTGATACAGAATAGGGGGTGATTACACGAGGCATCATCATTGGAAAAGGTGCTTGAGGGTCATCTTAGAGGCTGGCTACCATATTAATAATTTTTATATTGATGACATATTTGAAATATATTGGATTAAATAAAATGTATTATTATACTGTCTTCACCTGTTTCTTATTACTTTTTGTGGCTATTAGGTAATTTAAAATTACATATCTGACTCATTATATTTATACTGGACAGCACTTTCTAGTTCGTGAGAATGCATAAAAAAGAAAAAATAATAAGATTGGGGAAGAAAGCAGAAAACAAATTGTGGCGCATCCTGAATCACTTCTTAGAAAGTTTAGATTTTCTTCTTAAGCAGTAACGAGACCTGGAGGTTTTGAACAGGGATGTGACATTATCAGAGATGTTCTTCAAGGTGATTACATCTAACAGCAGAGTGTTAGATGGATCAGACAGGAGGAGAAACTGATGATCCAAGACATGAGTTAGCTCAACACTTGAACAAAAATATAAATCAAGATGAGATATTGAAAAATTTTGGATTCACATCCTTATGGGTCATAGTTGATGCCTTGAGTCCACTAAAGGGAATTATATTCACCAAGAATGGGGCCAGTAGTGGATCCTTGAGGGAAAACTTTTATTTAGAGGGGCCAACAGATGAAAAGGAGCCAGAGAAGGAAATGATAGCCAAGAGTAGGAGGAGAAATAAGAGACAAAACAAATGGGCTTTTGCTGTTAGGGTTGAAATTGTGGATTCTGGATTGAATTTCTGATATGTGCAGGGGCCCTAGAGAGACAGAGAGCAATTATTCCACAGGGTGATTTTTCTCTCCACCCAGTAAACATTGCTTTTTAGACAGTACTACCTCGTTATTCACAGGTAGTTAACTCTTCTAGATCAAGCAGTTGGCAGGGCCCTGATTAAGATATCTTTTCTTTATCTTTTGCCAACTCCTATCCTCCATCAGACTTCTAGGAAGGAGACAGTTGTGGATAAGCAGTTTTGGTGTCATCCCGAGCTCCGGTCTAAATGTTTATGATGTGCTGCTATAGAAGAGGAAGTGAAAAGAACAGCTGGTTTTATTCAGTTGAGATTGAAAAGGCTTTTAATGAAAAGTTTAAATTACTCTGTCATTTTTTAAAAAATGCTTTGTCAGTAGCCCTACAAATGATGAACTCGGTAGCATTTTGGATTATGAAAAATGTAATTATTTAAGTTTTAAGAAACACATTTTAAAGTAACTTTTCCTCTTGTGCTAAACCACTTTTCTCAACTTTTTAATATCAGTTCCACACTACATAGAATTAAAAGTCATCATTGTCTAAAAGGTGAGAAGCTTTTGTATAAAATGGTGTTAAAATTACAAATTGCATTTGTTGACAAAAAATTTTTAATGCTACAGGTAAAGAAACCCAAAAGAGTTTTTAAAAAAATAGTGATCAGTTACACAAATGGAATTTTTAAAATTTTTTCCATTTGCTACCAGTTAAAAATTAAAGCATTTATATGCCATGATTCTGAGTCTAAACTTGTAAAAAGAGCCTAGAGAAAAGGGGAAGTTTCTATTTTGATGTCATTTTCTCTCTTAGACTCTCTGCTAATTTGAAAAGCATAGTTGCCAAGAGGATTTTTTTTATGCCCACTAGAAATTGGAACAAGATAAAGAATTCTCATAAAACACTAAACAATCTTATTATTCACTGTGTTGTTAAGACTTGTTCAGTCTAGTATTTTTGGTGGTGAGTGAATATTTATTTGTCCATCAATGTGAACAGTTTTTTGATCAAGTAGTTTTTATAGGCTAATAATATCTTGCAAATAAGGAAGTCACAGAAATAATTGTCATTACAATCCCAAGAGGTATACAGGGTAGAAATTATTAAAATTCCATTCTTTATTCTGGGTGTAGAGCAAGATAAAGCGTACATCTTTTAAAGATATGCCTTAATGTTCCTTTTCTAGCAGAGAGTGCCTTTTACATTGTATTTAATAAATGAATATATGGGGAAAAAATAGAAGAGGGAAGGAAGAAATCGCATTTATCTGGAAATAAGCATAGACTTTATCTGGATTGTTTGCTTACATTCTTGCATTCTTTCATGCGTTCAACCAATATTTATTAAACAAGTACCATATCCCACGCATGCTTTTAGATGCCAAAGAATTCAAAGCTTAATTATAAAGTAGCCTCTTTCTTAATATGAATGTATATAATCCATCAGGAGAAGCTGATATTTATACAACTAACTACAATACAAAGTGATAAGTACAATAATAATAACTTTCATCTGTATAGTATTTAATATGTTGCAAAGCATTTTCACATGCATTATCCCATTTCATTTAATACTGATAGCAAACCCATTAAGTAGGTAAGTCATTATCCTTGGCAACATTAATTAATTTAACAGGAAGCTGAGGTTCAGGGAGGATACTTGAAGGAGGGCATAAGACCTGGATTGGAGTCGAGATCTTTCCTTTGCAAAAGTACAACAAAGAATAGGACTTAAATGATGATAAGTTTTAAAAAATGACTATAAGTTTTCAATGAAAAACTAACATTAGAACAAATTTCCCATGGACTAACAGCAAATAACTCGGGTGGAAAGGCCATTCCAGGCAAAGGAAACACCATTAGTTGTACAGAGATATGCCCACAAATGGAAGGTTCTAGGATCAGAGCTGGGGGCAATGATGCCAAAAGGTAGATTGTGGGCTGTGTGTGAGGGACCTGCTCTGTATTCCTGATTAGTTTTCCCTTTATCCCAAAAGCTAAGGGGAGCCACTGAAAGTCTTTAAGTAAAGGGATAAAAGAATAAATTTTGTGTTTTAAGAAGACAATTTGGATGCTCATGTAGAGAATGGACTGGAGACAAGGAAAGCAGTTAGTTACTTAATCCCAGTGGATCAATAGGAAAGAGTGAACACACCAACCAGAGCAATGGAAATGCGGGAAGAAAAGGGTATACAGATCTAAGGATCTTTTCTTGATCAAGAAAAGAACCTGGGCAAAGCCCTGAGGAATGTTTCTCTCTACCACCAAGAGATCCAGAACCCACAGGGATGTGAAAAGCACAGTTGGGCCCATTGTGGTGCAAATGCATATGTAAAAAGTTGAACAGAAACCCTGCATCTACTGCCAATGAGACTGCCAGAAGCCTTGAATCTGCCTGCAAAAGGTAAAATCTTTTTTAACCTGTAAAGAAAATCCATCATCAAATTCATTTTGTGTAAAGATATATTACAAGCTGCAATTATAATAACTACAAACCACAAGGATTTTTACATTCTGAATAGATAGATAAATAAGGTTCCTTTAGGTTGAAATGCCGTATGTTGCTCTCATTTGTCAGCTCCTCAAGTGCGTCACAGTTAGAAAATGTGTCATTGATCCCTGTGTCCTATGTTTTAGAGGCAGCCTTTGTGCTCTTTAGCTAACAAAATAGCTATGAAGGGGCAGGTCCCAGTTCCAGTCATCTCTCCTCAGGGAAGGCGCTGGCAGCTTATCAGGCTATCAAACACTTTTTGGGAGTCATTTCTGCTAAAAAGCACTTTTACCCAAAGGCACTGAAAATACTTAGGTTTTCCTTAATAATACTGAGCATTTTTGCAGCATTTTCTAATCATTAATTAGTTGATTCTGAACACCATCCCTGTAAGATAGGTAAGGATAATTATCCTCATTTTACAGATGAGAAAACAAACACTAAGAGGTTAGATGACTTTGACAAGGTTATTTAGTGAGCTCAAGAGGCAGAGACAAAATGCAGACAACTTTTAGACCTGGGAAATTAAAATGCTCTTTTCTCCAATGTTTAGCAAAAATAATTATCATATATATAAGCAATCCATATGATATAATTGTTTTCCTTTTGATCGGGATGACTGGGGGTCTTAAACCTAGCCCACTGAATCATCATTTAGTGATGGATAGTAAAACCAATATGGCAATGCATGATGCTGTTGGCTGCTACCGGTGCTAAGCTGGCTCCAAATGCTGGAAGAAAATGTAAGAGGATTCAAATGGAAGTATCATAGAGAGCTACTTTTGACATTTCTTTCAAATGAAAGAAAATTATTAATTTCAATAACCCCATAATTAAGGAGAAATAACTGAAGAGTTGGAAGTACCATCAAGGCAAATATTATAATATTAGGAACAAATTGGGACTTATTCTAAACCATTTGATTTTAATATAACTGTTGGTTTACAATGTAAATTATCAAATATAATCTAGAAATATTTTGCACCACAATGATCAGAGAATTGCTGGATTTCACATTTCAACCTCATTGCTAGACTAGGGACTCCAGTCCAAGGTTAAATGTTAATTTAAAATTTTACATTTATAGCTTAGGTATTTTAAATGAACTATTTTACCAAAATTGTGGATCATTTTGCATATTGGCAAACTATGTACAAAACAGTGAACCTAAAAAAATCATATTGAAGCCCAATATTCTTCTAATCCACCCTGCTATTTCCAGAATTCAATGTGTTCACTGCACTACTGAAACTATTTCAGCAGCATTTTTCCATGTATGGCAATTGTCACATGAATTTTAAAATTACAATTCTTTATCAACATTAACAGATATTCATAGGCTACCCAGTTGCATATTGACTTCTTTGAGATGAATGTTATACAACTCTAATGTCCCAACATTCATGAAGGAATCAAGGCTATTATATTGCCCAAGAGTCATGAAGCTTGCATTACTTGGCTTTTGTAGGTATTGCTGGTGATATTAGATTTTTTTTTTTTTGCAACAGATTTCTCAGTCTAAAACTCATGCATGTCCTAGGAACAAGTAATTTCCTGCGAGAGACCTCAAGAAGGTAAAGTAAGAAAGAATTCACTATAAATAACATACATAAAAATCAATCTTTTATATCTCACTCAATTTTCATGGCTGTGTTTTTCTTATTTTAAATCACACATTTTTTTCCCCATGAAAAGGAACATTTTAAATGCAAATATAACTGAGGAAAGCCTCAATAGCCACTTCAAGAAATGGACTTACCTGACTCCAAACCATTAAACAGCAACTTAACATTTTTTTTTTTTTTTAGTGATGGTTCTTTAGAAGAATGGAGTAAGGGACATCTATTTTATATCAAATTGAATGACTTCCTAAACATCTCCTTAAACCAATTCTCATTTTCCCCAAAGTTTGGCTTCCTTTGTTTGCTACTCAATTATCTTTCCTCTCTCCCCCACTTTCTTAGCATCTCTCTCTCCCCCATTCTCTCAGCATCTTCCCCACTGCTCCTTCTTGGGTCACTTCACTTCCACTCTTCTCCTTCTAAACTTGAACTCCCTCCAGATTTCTCTGTCTCCCCCTTTATTTTTCCTATCAGCAATTTAGTCTTCTCTTGACTTATCCCACATGAATTTTAATCCTTCTGCTCAGCAAAACATTGGATGTTCCCCTAGATCTAATCTCCTTAAAGAGAGAAAGAGATGTGAATATTTGCCATATGAAATTATCCTTGTTACACGTAGAAGGTTTAAAGGAAAAAGAGAAGATAAATATGAGTACTAATGGGACATAGAAGAGAAATGTTAACTCTGATATATGTGAAACTGGCAAAGGTGAAACAACTGATAAAGGTTCTGTGGACAGAGAAATTTAAAAGCAGCCTTATAAGTCTAGGGATTTGCCTCCGTGAAATCAAAAAGTAAAAGAAAAATCATCAGATATCATAGCAGCCAACAGGCCTTCCCCCAGCAGGACATCGCTTTCCCAGCTGGGGGTCTCTCTCCTGTATTAGCCTCTGAGAATCAGTGTTCACAATCAATCTCTATCGAGCAAGGACAATTTCAGTCTACTGAGTGACTCTTTCAAAACCTACTAAAGAAAATCTCTAAAGGGGGACTTACGGAGGCATGGAGACCCTGACAATGGCAAAAAAGGTCACAGGCCACCCAAACCAACCCACCACCAATACATTGGTGTGAACTTTTCATTTCTCCTGCCTGCCATGGAGGGCATCAGATGGGTCTGGTAATGTTAGAGGATAGAAAGGTAGAAAAATAGAAAGACTAGCATATTAGAGATGGTAAAGAAAATAGAAGGGAATGCTATTGAAGTTTTGCAAGAGAGGTAGCTTTAATGCTAGAGAAGTGGCAAGAAGGCAGATTATTGCCCTTCTCTGTCAGCAAGGACAGAGATAATGTGGTAGCTAGATGGTTGTACATCAGCATTGCAGTTGAGCAGGATGAAAAGAAAAAGAAGCTATCATTGGGATAGTCTCATCATATTTTCCAAATCAAATAAAGAATAGCGGACTGACAGTTAAGAGTAAAGGTAGTAGTAAATTAAAGTTGTTAAATACATGAAGACTTGTCATTAGGAATCTCTAGTTTGGAAAAAAAGCCAGAAATGAACTCACTTCTGAAGATATAGAAGCTTATAGCATCACTAATCAATTTAAGGGAAGGGTGAGGCTAGGAAAGGGAGACAAATAAAGAAATCTGAAATACCTTTTAGAAACGGATAACTAATTCCTTGAAGACAGGGACTATATTGAAGAGGTTTCCATGAAATTCCCAAACTCTAGCAGGTCATTCAGACTCTAATGAAATCTCAAATGTGAGTGATTAAAGAACATTATTAAATCTTGCAGTCAACACAAGTGAAAATGTATTAAGAACTAGGGAAGCAACTAGTATGTTAAAATAGCTCTAGAGGCCCTTTAAATTTAGTGAACATAGAATCACCTGAAGGGTGGGCGTGTTAAAACACAGACTCCTCAGCCCCATTCCCAGGGATTCTGATTCAGTAGGCCTAGGGTAGGACACAAGATTTGGCAGTTCTAACAAGTTCCCAGGTGGTATAGACACTACTGGTCTATGGACCACACTTTGAGTAGTACTGATCTAAAATATGCAACTCTATCGAGGACATTTAGGTTTCCTGTAGGTTCACATTTATCAGGCAATCAGTCAGCAGGGGTCTTAATTTCTGAGTAGTGTGCTAAAACATCTCACATCTATTCTCAATTTCCAGGCACCTTAGTTTCCCTTTATGCTACATTATGATAGTCATCCTTAGTTCTTTAACACGATTTGGCAACTAGGTGCATTCTTAATTGTGGGTGAGGTCCCTAATTATACAATTAAGCTTTTAAAATCTTTTGAAATCTTAGCATGGAGAGTGCTATCATGCAAGTGTCCTTATTATTTTTAAAATCCCTATAATATCAACCAAATCCAGCAGAAGATATTCTGCAATCTATAGCCAATTCATGCTTGCCCCAGATAGTAATTATAGAAAACTTATGACTTTTCTGTTTGTAAAGGCTGAAGTTTTTGAGGAAATCGGCAGCTTCCAAATGTCAAGCACTCAATAGAGCCTCCTCCTCCACTAAAGAGGCTGCTGCAGCTGTGTCTAAGGCTAGGAGAGTTTCTGATATTAGAAAAGGGATTTACTCTGGCCAGGCTTGAATTGACCCATGGGGCAAAGAGTCATTTGTTCAGTTGGCCTCTTCTGCAAGAGTGAGAACATTTTGACCATATTTCTCCCAGGTCCTTTTTATTCTCTAGTCTGACTCTGTTTCTAACCACCACCTAAGGAAAAACAGGTAGGAAAAGACATTCTTTATTTCTTACTCTATTTTCTTCCTGATCAGTGCAATGAAATTTCATTATTACTAGAAAAACATCTTTATCAAGTGTATCATATAGACTTGTAATAAGATGTCTTTACTAATATGATAATGAATATACTGAAATAACTAGTATTGTTAAGAAAATACTGTTAATTCATTTCTCCTTTCTTCTTACTTTCTTCTCTCTTTGCCTTCCTTTTCTGTGTTCTTTTCCCTTGTCTTTCCTCTTCCTTTCTCTCTATCTTCTTCCTAATAAAGGGACATTAAATGGCTCAAGTTAAAACTCATCATCATCATCATCATAAATTGATTCAACATCATTAAGTACAATCATGTAGCATTATCATCATCATCATTATCTCAGGCTAACAGAGATGCCAAAG
Source organism: Tolypeutes matacus (assembly GCA_026826555.1). NCBI lineage: Eukaryota > Metazoa > Chordata > Mammalia > Cingulata > Chlamyphoridae > Tolypeutes > Tolypeutes matacus. The sequence goes on along the minus strand of JAKSZT010053882.1, from coordinate 9,387,589 downwards.
CATGTTCCTCCCTTCCTCCCTTCCTTTCCCACAGCTTCTAAGATAAGATCTTTATTTTCATTGTCTATCTCCTTATTTCTAAACATAAAAGTTATTTTCTTTTTCCTTCTCCTTTTCCCCCACTACCATAGTCTGCCAATGTTATTTATATTGTTTCTTCCCTTGATTTGTTTTACCAACAATTATTTACAGCCCCTGAACCAAAAATAAATGGGCAAGGAAAGTTGGCCTTGGACAGCATTTTAGATTTCATTCAATGACGTAAAGATGTGGCAATAACTTCCTGTGAAGTACCAATGGACCAGATTGTCCTATTAACTATTTAAGTGAGCATGCAAAATTATTAAAGCTTAATCTAATGCAATTATTTCTAAGTATTTGTTCACTGAGAAGATCCTGGATGCCAGGTCTATGTGTCATTTCCAAGTTAAAATCATGCCTCTTTCCATAATAAAATAAAATGTCAACATCTTGCAGCTCACTGAAGGAGAGGGTGTATGCACACAGTCATCTCGGTGTTACAGCTCAAGTCAAGAGATCTTATCTTAGATAAATAATGTAGTGTTGCTTCAAACATCATTTTATTTCCTAATTGGTAGCACATACTTCTTTGCTGGATAAATGAAATGGACTAGGTATGGCATCATCCTTAATTAATTGGCGTACTAGCTGCTTAAGAGGGCACACACCACTTGTGTTATTAAACAGTGTCATGTCAGATTTAATGGATGTCATTATTGGGTTTCCTCAGGGATCAATCCTTGGACCATTGTTATTTATGTTCTTTATAAATGAGCTGACAAGGCAGTGTTCTGAGTGTAGTGCTCATCTTTATGCTTATAATACATTCCTGGGCAGGAGCTCTCAGCCACTGAGTGAACGTGGAAGCAGCCCTGTTCAGGGATTCCTTAAATGGAAATCAAATTGTTTTAAATAAGGCAAAGACAAATATTAGGTATTTTGTGTAGGGATTCTCCCAAACTCTGTGCATGCAAAGACAAAAGTTAAATGCTCCAGTATTTCTGTGGTCAGAATGAGTTTAAGGAAAGTGCTGCTATTGGCACATAAGTTTATACTTATCATATAACTCAGAATATCTTAATCCTAGAAATTTAGAGAAAATTTTAGACAAGTGTCGACTCTGGGAATAATGGGCAGTAAAAGAACCCACCTGGGTTCAGCTTAGAGGTCCCCTCTTTCTGAGGGCCTCTCCTGACCTCCCCAGTGCAGGTTTAGGTTAACTTTCTCGATGTTCTCATGGCACCTTGTGCTCATTTTCAATCTTCTCACTAAATTTTCAGCTTTTGGAGGACAGGAGCATTTCTTTACTCTGCAGCCTCCCAGCCTAACCCAGCATATAGTATCTAATAGATGCTAAGAAAACGTTTATATAATAACTGTGTCAGTTTGAATTTGGGCAGGAAAATGGAGACACTACAGGTGTTATGAAAATAACAGGGGTTGATATAAAAAGTGGGGATAACATTAATGGCAGATGCCCTGGAGGCCTAAAGTTCTGAGGCTGCACCTGGAGGAGGGGAGAGACCTTCACTAAGGGCTTCCACCTGAGCATGGGAGTAGGCCGCGATGCAAGAGCTCAGGAAGAAACTTGAGAAACAGAGCTCACAGTGTAGTATGGGGAACTGCAATAACTTGGGGAATGAGTGGGACCTTGTTAGAAATCTGAGAAGCTACCACATATGGCTGCTATGACAGTGAAGAATGAGCTCCTGGAATAGTCTGAGAAGCCACTGTGTCTGATGGATACAGTCTTCTGAGAATAATGGTCTCTCCTCCTCTTTGCCTTCTCAAAGTTTAACTTGGGTCTATTCTGGAAGTGCAGGCCCTGCTTTTATGCTGCAGAGCAGAGGAGATCCTAGATATGGGGAGTAGTGATGCCAAGCTGACAGCCCAATATACAAATACAAATACAAATAACAAGGAACACTTATTCGACAAACACAATATACCAGGACACAATATGCCATTTAAAATCAACTCAGGAGAAGAAGGTACATGTCAACCTATCTTTATCATCTTTAAAGTTGGGCTGTGAAGTATAGGGCAAACACAGGCAAAGAGATTAAAAAAACCTATCCCAAGAAATGTTGTTAAGCCATTCTGACAGAATAGAAAATTAGCACACGTTGTAAACAGCATTTAGTTATTTTATTGGAAAGGATTGAGGAGAAAGGTCAAAGATGATTTACATTTTTTGAGTTAACAGCCAAGCATCACAGGAATAATGCCAGCTCCCTTTCTTTGGAGTGACAGCTTGAGAAAGATTATGTTTGTAAACTAATCTGTTCTGGGTGTGATACCCTTTGATTATATTGGATTTAGATGAGGGGCCCTTGATTAAATAATAAATAATAATAATAATAAGGATTCGAGCTTTGATTTTTCCACATCACTAAGGCATGACTCAAGTTGAGTCCCCACCACCTTGGTGGGCCAATATAAATGGACACTTAAGATGACATGCCAGGAGAGAGCTCTGTCATTTTTGATCCTGGGGTCCCCAGAAGAAATGAGACATTTGCCTGATCGTTTGCAGCTGACCTTGGAAAGAGACCAGAAGAGACCAGAACAACTGAGACTGATATAGAAAGCCCAGAAAGAAATGAGCCCTATACCAGGAGAGAGAGGAAGCCCTGAGAGAAATCCCTATGCCAGCCTCTAGCTTAGAGAGAGGAAGCCCAGAGAGGAAGGCTGAATCCTCGCAGATATCAACGACCATCTTGCTTCAACAGGTGGCAACTGACTTTGGTGAGAAAGCAATCTTGAATCGGACTCTTTAGGGCCTTGTAACTGTAAGTTTTTACCCCCAAATAAATACTCTTTATAAAAGCCAACAGATTTCTGGTACTTTATATCAGCACCCCTTTGGTTAACTAATACAGGGGGTATCAGGGGCATTGCTGTCATTGAATCTGCCAGCAAGAGTTTTGCCTGTCCTGGCTCAGCAGACAGGAATTACACTGTCTTAGATTCAAGCCATAAGTAATTTTATTGCAAACTGTTCTTGATTGTTCTATTTAAGATATAACAAGTTAAAATTTTGTAATTTTATGGCTTTAGGAACAACCTTATATACTATGCAAGGTGCCATCATCCTTTCTTGGAACTAAAAATGGTAAGAAAGTACTTTGTGCTATGATTTCAATAAAGCAAAATCCAAGAGATAAAATAAAACAGAGGAAGCTTTTCTCATCTGTTTTTTCTTATATGTCCAAATATCTTTTCTTTAAAATTTACACTGAAGGTTTGTGCTGAATATAATATTGCAGCAGAGTTCTCAACAAAGTTCCAAAGTAAGAAAATTAGAATGTGAGGAATAGTTTGCTTTGGTTTAACAATAGTTAGACAGACTCTTCTTTGGGTAGAAATTCTGGTAATCTGACAATAATTAGCATTCATTCATTTACTTAATGAATATTTTTCCAGCACTTATTATGTACTTGGCACTACATTAAGCCTTATGGGGGCACAAAGATAAATCTAACATATGCCCTATCCATAATAAGTTTACAATCTGAAAGGGGAAGTAAAATAAGCTCACAAATAACCCCAATTAAAGGTGAAAGATAAGTGCTAAAATATTTAAATTCACTTGTATGAAATTAGAAAGATCAAGGAAGTTTTCATAGATGTGTCGTTGAGTTTTGCCTTGTAGATTGGTATGGTGTGAATTCCCTCTAATTGGGCTTCTTGACTCTCCACCAAAGTGATTTTATCAAGGTTACCTGTGACCTTCAAGTTGATTAGACTTCATTTTACTTGACCTATCAGCATTATTAGACACAGTTAAATATTCCTTCTGCTCCATATTTTTAATTCGCTTGACTTCCAGGACATTGTATTGTTTGTTTTCTTCTGTCCCACTGATTGCCTCATCTCAGTCTCCTTGGCTGGCCATTATTGTGTTTCAGGCACACTGGCCTGCCTGCTGCTCCATGGACAAGCCAGGCTTACTCTCATCTTAAAAGCTTTACTTTGGCCGGCTCCTCTTCCTGGATCATTCTTCTTCCAGATAACCACATGGCTAACTCTCTCATCTGCTCCTAGTCTTTGCTCAGGTGTCGTATTGGGTCGAATGGTGGGCCTCAAAAAGATATGTCCTTGTTGTAACCCCCAGAACCTGTAAGTGTAACCTTTATTTGGAAAAAGGGTCTTTGCAGATTAATTTAGTTAAGGATCTTGAGATGATATCATCCTGGGTAGACCCTAAGTCCAATGACAAGTGACCTTATAAGAGACACACAGAGAAGAACACATAGGAGAAAACCATGTAAAAATGAAGGCAGAAGTTGGAGTTATACAGCCACAAGCTAAGGAATGCTTGAAGCTACCAGAAGCTGGAAGAGGCAAGGAAGGAGTCTCCCTTAGGGACTTTGCAGGGAGTATGATCCTGCCAATACCTTGATTTTGGAATTTGGACCCCCAGAACTATGAAAGAATAAATTTCTGTTGTAAGCCATCTAGTTTGCAGTAATTTGTTACAGCAGTCTTAGGAAGCTAAATCAATATCAATTTGTCAATGAACCTTACCTTGACCATCCTTTTAAAAATTTCTTCTCTTCTGCCCAATGGCCCTGGTACTTCTGGTTTTGTTTATTTTTATGGTACATATCAATTTCTAAAATTCTATGTTTACTTTTTCCAATATATATTGCTTATTATCTTTTCTCCCACTAGAATATAGAGACCACAATGACAAGGGTTTTTATATGTCTTGTTCACAATGTATCCCAACTGCCTGAAATAGTGCCTGACATGTGGTAGGTACACAATAAACATTTGTTAATGAAAGCACAGTCACAAATGTTAGAAAGCACAGGGAATGTTCAATGAATGATGAAAGCCACAATGTTAGGTTTTCAAATGGATACTTGGAATTTAAACCTGGAAAATTAGATGGAGAGAAATCTGAATTGCAGAAGACAGAGAATTCAAATTTAAGTTGTGAATGAGCCAATGGAGATTTAGTTTGTGTGGGGCATTGCATGGTTAGACCTATGCTTTGTTTAGGGTACCTGGTGATTTCCTTCCTTGTTGAGGAGCTCACTATAAAATTCCTGGCCTCTCATGGCTCCTTCACTCATTTTCCCCGAGGGAGGCGATGGGACTCACTTCATTGGTGAAGTTGGATAGGAGAATGAACTGGACTAACTAGTCCACACTCTTGTGCTCTCGTCTCCTTGTGAGAAGTTGCTCTTAGTGTGTGTGTGCCCTGCAGCCCATACCATTAATTTTATAGGGGCCCAAGCCCCCTGCATGGAGAGGTCTTTGGTGTTCAGTGCTGTTTGTGAAAGTGTAGCTGATCTAAGAATCATGCAAACAAATAAATAAGAATAAAAAAGTAAACAACAACAAAAAACAATGGCACCAGCAGAGATGTGTTTTCTAGTCCATTATATCATGGCCTTGCTAGATGAAGTACTCAAAACGGTTTATAAATGGGCAAGAAACGTTTGGTGATTGACCTCTAATAATATAAGGTAAATTTTCCCTGATCTGTGATTTTTCATATTATATCTCAATTTGGAACAGGGAATTCAATCAAGAGCCAGCCATAAAAATAAAAGATGTGTTCTGAAAGTTGAAATGAAGTGGCTCTTTTAAAATTGGGAGTGAAAAATATTTTGGAAACTGAAGTTAGGACCATCAGGACATAGTAATCTCTCTGAAGACAAGCTGAAAATTAGAGCTTTTCAAAAGTATAGAATAAGACTACTTGAGTGCAAGTCTAAGTTCTTTAATTTATTAGCAGCTCTTTTAATCTAGACAAACCATTTTGAGTCTCTGAGCCTCAGTTTCTTGAAGTATAATTTAAAGTAAAATTTTCCAGCTCATGAGGTTGTTCTGAGTATTAAATGTCCTATATTCATGGAAACCTACATTTCCCTGGCTTCATATTTCTGTGAGAAGGAACATCTGCTAGAATAACATTTTTGGTTTCTCTCCTGCTCTCTTATCCACACTCAGGAGGAGGAGTGTTAGAAGTTCCCCCCTGCAAGGTTTACAATGATCGACAGGTCATAGAACAGTGACTCAATTCCCCCGTGATGTAACTTGAAGGAAGTCAGCCTTCAGCCGTAATCTATATGACCCACTGAGAAAGCCATAACCTATAGGCTTGGAGGCAGCCCATCCCTTCCCAAGAATGAACAAAGGAGCCATATAGCAGTGGAGCAGATAAGGGCCTTCACCCCTTCCAGGCCCAGACACCACCATCCCCTCCTGCATTACAAGAATACCCTAACTCTTAGCCCACTACCCCCTAGCCATTTGGCCACAGGCTATACTTGGTTTCCCTGCCTATTGATGTACTGTATAAAGTCATATCCACCACCTTCCAGGGGTGGGTTGAAGTCTATTCTTCAGACCCCTTCCATTGGGAAAGCTACTCAATAAACCCACTGGGCAGGATGGAAGGGAACCCCTCTCTGCCCCCTGACAACAGGAAGTAGCCAGATTGAGTCAATGTTCCAAATCCCCTCACCCTCCCATTCTGCCCAGTACTTCAATTCCTCAGGTCCTTTATCATATATAGATATAATCAAAGAGTTGGGAATGTTAGAGGTTCTCCCTTGCAAGTTTTGCATTTATAACAGGTCATAAAACCATGACTCAATTTCCTTGTGATATAAACTGAAGAAAGGTAGCCTCTGGCCATAAATCCACCTGACCAATTGAGCAAGCCACAACCTATGGGCTAGGAGGCAGCCCATCCCCTCCCAAGACTGAACAAAGGAGCCATATAGCAGTGGAGCAGATAAGGGCCTTCACCCATTTCAGGCCCAGGCACCACCAACCCCTCCCACATTCCAAGACCTCCTAGCCCACTACCCCTTAGCCGTTTGGCTCCAAGCTGTACTCGGTTTCCCCACCTATTGGTGTACTGTTAAAATGTCATATCCACCACCTCCCAGGGGCGGGCTGACATCTATTCTTCAGACCCCCTCCATTGGGAGAGCTTCTCAATAAACTTCCTGCCTGTAAGCATCAGTCTCTGCAACCCAGTGAGCGCAGATTTTCTCAACAAGGAGTGACTTACCTGATTTGTGGGTTTGAGAGGAACAATGACCTCTGCTCAGTCCCTTGTTGCCTCTCTCTTGAAAGCAGTCACTTATAGGATGTGCACAGTTTCTGCTACTCCATGTGTAAGCTTATGGGAAAGGTCCCAGTGGGCAGAGGCTGTCCAGCCATACTAATAACTAGGAGGTAAGTTTATCTAATTCAAAAGTAAATTATTAACAAACCATTTATGGCCACACACATATGTATTCCATGCCTTCAATTTAGCTTTTATCTGTTAAAAAGACAAACAAAAACAACAAAAACAACAAAACCTGTTAATTTGTTGTGCATCTCACTGATTCTTGCATTTCTCTCTCAAATGGTCCCAAACTTGATTAAGGAAGAGGGACATTATTAATGGTTTCTCTTAAAACCCCAGCATCCTCTACAAATGCAAATTAATACAATTATCATGCAATACCTTTGAACTGTGCTTGCAAATGACTACTATGTTTATTTGTTTTTGCTTACTTTTTCTGCCTGAAGCACAAAAGTATCTTTACCTTAGATTTCAAATCTTCTACACCAATAGCAATTCAGGAAAGGACAGAGAAAGAAAGATATGAGATTAAATACTCAGTAAGTGATATAGATTTGTTGTCCTTTGTAATTAGGCAGTCCTGACTACATAGTTCTTTTAAAATAAAATAGTCTTCCTGCTCATATATTTCAATGGCTTTACCGATTTGTTTGTTTGGTTTGGGGCTTTTTTGTTTTTGTTTTTTGTTTTTAATAGTTTTCATCAAAGGAATTGCTCTTTCTTATCTTTAGTAAATAATCATTGAGAGAAGTCCCATCCTCCATTCTGCCCCTCCCTCTACTACTGTCCCTCCTCAGTTGAGTTTTCAAGTAAAGGAAAGAAAATCTGTTCGTTTTTTTTATCCAGCCTCAAAGAAGCTGCTTCTTGAGCTTAACCACTAAATAGCATAATATCCTCCAAGCAGGGATTGTATGGTTATTTAAGGGAAAACTGTAGTTGTTTTAATATGGTTATTGTAGCCATACATTTCCTTTTTATGAGTTTTTATATAGCACTATTACTTGTGTGGTAATCTTAAGGATATTGTTATAATTTGTTTTATGTGTTAAGTATTATTGAGGCCTTGCTAGCACTGTTATAGTTAAAGGTCTGCAAGCATCTCATTTGATTCTACAATATTCTCCAACTTAAAGCATCCCTGGTTACTAAGGGGTCCATACAAAGCTTCCATTCCCTAGTTTAAACCATTTGCTACTGGAAATTTTAGCATCTTATCTTCAATAGTCGATCATCATTAATCTCCTTGAAACTAAGCCTCCAAGAAATTGCCCAAGCTCCCCACACTGTTTAGCATGTGCAAAGCTCTTCAGTCTCCTGTTAAGCCTGATAAACACTATGTTTTTGATTCCTGCACACTGCTTGTTTGTGACCCCACCTTTCCTTCTGTTTCTCTAACTTTTCAAACTGTAACATCAGTGCTTATTTTTCTCTCTTGTTTATGTTAAAAATCATAGATTTCAGGTGTTGTTGTTACTAATATATTTTCATGCATACACCTTCAACCTATGTTCTCTGTTTTATTTATTTCACATAAAAAGAAGATGTTCCACTGAGAGGGCCATTCTAAAGTTGCCATGACATCTTGCTTTACTAGTGAGATTCAGAGGAAAGCAGTCACTGTTATTCTTGCTTCTTATGTTTTGGTTATAGCATAGGTGACAACATCTGACAATGTACTAAAATCACTGGGGACAAGAACTCCATGCTTACCACTTATTTTGTTTTCCTAGAAATCGTTCCATGCTCATTAGGTATATTTGCTATTTTTGAGAGATTTTGGTTTGGGCTACCAACACACTTTTATATGCTGAACATTCACCTCGAGATATATACAAGTCACAGTGGTATCCAGTCTTCCAAATATATATACCTTTAGCTTTAAATCTCTCTTAATATCTAAAGCTAGAGAACAGAGAAGAAATAAAATTACACTGTAAATATCATGGTCCCTTGTGGTCTCAAATAGCTAGTCTATTGTTTAAATTACATTTAAAAGGGAGCAAGAGAAGACTTCCAATTTCAATTAGGATGTGAAAAATCATGTTAATGGATGTTGGTGATGGGAGCACAACATTGTGAGTATAATTAACAACACTGAATTATATACGTGAATATGGTTAAAAGAGGGAATTTTAGGACATATATATGTTACTAGAATAAAAAAAGAAAAAAATAGTGTTAGTGATACAGTGACATATTGGAATTCTGTATTTTATGCACGATTATTCTATAAACCCACAACTTCTCAAAGTAAATAAATAAATACGTAAATTAAATTTTATTTTTAAAAGACAGTTAAAAAATGATACAATATTGCCCACCCTAACAATGAGTCAGTTCAACTACAAAATCATAAATTTTAAACCAATCAGAGAGCCAAGAAACAAAAATAAACCAAATTCCAGGAGTGAATTTTCTGGAAGAGAACCAAAGCTGCTCTTTAGCATTGTTGGAACAGCAGAAGAACAGAAAACGATAAATCAGCCAAACTTTTAACAAATTTGTAATGGCTATATGTGGACTGGCATGATGGATTAGAATCACTAGAATCCACAGAGTGAGTGTCCATATATTTGCCAACCCTTTTCTATGGCCCTTCACCAAGTACACAGAAGTAATATGCCAAAGGCTGGAGCAGGGAAAAAATTCTGATAGATTCCCCAGTGTGGTTTGTTGGGCCTTCCCTTCATGTAAGACCATGGCCTCTGAAGATTGCACGGGAGAGCTGAAGGAAATCCCTCTGAGACACACTCAGTTCCTTCATTTAGTAAAGTCGGTGGCTGCAATAGACCCAAGAAAAGACAGGAGAATAGAAAAAATTCTCTCCAAGATACCCTGAGCCTTTATCCAGGGCAGTGAAGAGGTCTTCCAAAGGACAGTACAAGGAAATCAGGGAAGAAAGTACTCCTGAGATACAGAAAGCAAAAGATGGAGTTGGAGTGAAAAGAGAACTCTCAAGATTGACATAACCAGCAGTTGGGACTGAAAAGGAGAGAAAGATCACCCACAGCAGGAAGACTCTAAAGCATAAAGAAAACTCCAAAGTCCCTCAAAATATTTGAAGTTAGTAGTCATTTGAGTATGGCTATAGCTTCATAAAGCCCAAACCCAGCTCAATTACCTGATTAGACTGACACTGCCACTTATGCCAGCAGCCTGGCACAGGGGCATGCCCTTTTCTGGGGAATAGTTATTATTTTCTTCAGTCTCTAGTATTCTTCTTCTTTTTTTTTTTTTTAACTTTATTTTGTACGTTTAATAATTGAAAATGTAAACAATTAAAAACTAAAAAGGAAACACAGTTGAACAGAAACATACATTTCTTAATTAAATGTACTGGATACATATAAATTTTTTTTTGACTCATACAATATGTTACACAATATATTTGGTTCACAGTAACATAATCATACAGTATTTGTCCTTTTGTGTCTGGCTTGCATTGCTCAACATAATGTCCTCCAGGTTCATCCATGTCTAGTATTCTCTACATACAATGTACAGCATATAATATAAAATTATGAGAGATGCAAAGAAGCAAGAAAATGTCATCCACAGTCAAGAGAGGAAAAAATTAATAGAAAAGGACTTAGAAATGGCAAAGATGTTGGAATTATAAGACACAGACTTTAAAATAACTATATTATTTTATTTAAATATGTTGAAGGAACTTAGGGAAAAGATAGACTACAAGCATGAACAGGCAGGGGAATATGGACAAGAAGGAAACAATAAAAAGAAACCAAATGAAAATATAAAGGGCCTTATCAAAAATGAACAATATAGTCAGTGTGCTTAACATAAAACTAAAAACAGCAGGAGAAATAATGAACTTGAGTACAAGTGGGTAGAAATTACCCAAATTTAAATACAAAGGGGGGAAAAAAAAAAACCACAAAAATCACACACACACATATACACACAAAACACAGAACTGCAAGTAGAAGATCTTTGGAACAATGTTTAAAATATTAAATTATCTAACAGGAAAGAGAAAATGGAGTAGAAGAAATATTTGTCTGAGAAAGAAAAGATAAAATTTTTAGAAATTGATTAAAGATATAAAGCCTAGGACCCAAAAAGCAAAGTAAATGATAAGTAGGATAAATTTAAAGAGAGCACTATATAGTTAAAATTCTGAAAACCAAAGAAAATGGGAAAATAAATAATTAAACCAAAGAAGAAGAAACACAGTATATATTAGGAAACAGCAAGATTGATGGCTGACATCATCAAAAACCATCGAGGCAAGAAGAAATTTGAGCAACATATTAATAAGCAGAAAGAAATAAAAAAGAATCACTTAATAGCCATCAATTTTGAAAGTTAATGACAAATGATGACATTTTTAAACATTTAGAAAGAAGCTAAAAGAATTAATCTCTCACAGAACCGTTCTATAATGAATGCTGAAGGAAGTTCTTCAGGCTGAAGGAAATTGATACCTGAATGTGATGTTTGAAAGTATTTGATGAGTCCCAGAAAGAAAAAGATTTTGTTCTTGAACTAATCCATTCCTGTGGGTGTGTGGTCCTTTTGATTGGACTACATCAGTGACGAATGACTCAAGTTGGGTCTCTGCTCTCTTACTGGAGCTTTATATAGATGGAGACACAGAGAGAGACACATGGAGAAAAGAAGCTGCCATTTTTGATCCTGCCATGTGAGAGAGTATTCAAGGATCTCTAGCAGCCAAAGCTTAAGCACAAAGCCCCCAAGAGGCTGGGCCCATGGAGCAGCTCAAGGCTGAAGACACAAGCTGTATGCCTGATAGTCCACAGCTGAACTGAGGAAGAAAGCAGAGCCTCAAGACTTAGAGAAGAGGCCTGGAAAGAGACAAGCCCTATACTTGGTTGCCCACAGCTAAGCTCTGGGAGACCAATAGATTCTGGAGAGGAAGGCAGGGACCACAAGATAGGTCAGCCACCATCTTAGCCATGTGATGGAGGGACACAAGGACTACCAGTAGCTGACTTTGGTGAGAAAGTATCTTTAATGGTGATTTGATTTGTACATTTCTTGGCCCAAAATAAAATTTCCATTATAAAAGAAAATAAAGGATAGGTGAGGCATAAAGGAAAGTATATGGATATAAAGTTCTTACCTTGTTTGTGAAATAATAAAATATTATTTGAAGATACTCTGTGATAATTTAAAGTGCATATTAAAATCTCTAGAGAAAAATCCCTAAAAACACAGATAGGTATAGCAAAAATCAATATAGGAGAAAAATGGACTACTAAAAATTATGTGCTTTATTAAAACTAAGGCAGAAAATAAGCAGAGCAATCAAGAACAGATAGGAGTGATAGAAAACAAATTTTGGTAGTGTTGACTTAAATCCACCTATGTCATTAACCACAATAAATATAAGTGGAATGAACACTGCAGTTAAATGGTGGAGATTGTCAGAGTGAATAAAAATGCAAAACCCATTTTATGCTATTTAGAAAAGACACAGTTTACATATAAAGACAAACAATTTGAAAGCAAAAGGGGTAGAGAAAGATATCACAAGTAAACAATAAGTGTACAAAAAAAAAGCTGGTGTAGCTATATGAATATCAAAATAAAGCTTTTCTAGAATTAAGTGAATATGGTAAACAAAATAATGCTTCCCCAAAGATGTCCATGTCCTAATCCCCAGAACCAGTGAATATGTTACTTTACATGGCAAAAGGGACTTCATAACTATAATTACATTAAGGATATTGAGATGGAGTGATTATCTTGGATTGTCTGGTAATAATAACAAGGGACCCTATAAGAAAAAGGAAAGAGAGTCAAGTCAGATCAAAGGTAAAATGATAAAGGTAACAGAGGGAAAGGGAGAGAAAAATGGCAATACTATATGCATCTCCCTTTAAAGATGGAGGACGGAACTTCCAAGAAATGCAGCACAAAGTATAGAGGCAGCCTTTAGAACAGGGATTCTTAACATTTTTTATTCCAGGGATCACTTTGGGGTCAAGTGAAAACCATGGACTCCTTACTAAGTTTACACTATACTGTGTATTATTTAATAAATATATCACCCTGCACCAACACATCCCCACAAAAATAATGTTTTTTTGAATATCAATTCAAGCTCACGGACCCTTGGCTAAGAACCCCTGCTCTAAAAGTTAGAAAAGGTAAGGCAACAGATTCTCCCCTAGAGTTTTCAGAAGGAACACAATCCTCCCAATCCATTTTAGAACTTCTGACCTCCAAAACTGTTAGAGAATAAATTTATGTTGTTATAAGTCACCAAGTTTGTAATAATGTGTCACAGTAAAAATAAGAAACAAATAATACAATGCAGTAAGTAGAATTCTACTTGTAATGAACTATTGGAAAATAATTTTTTTTAAGTATTGAAAAGAGCTTATAAAATATCAAGTATTAGAAATAAATCTAGCAGAATATGTATAAGACTTTTGCAGTGAAAACTACAAAACATGGTTGAGCTGGAACTATAAAATTTTTAAAAGATACATGGGAAAAGACATTTGCAACCCTGGAGTCAACAAAGATTTATTAGACAAGTCACAAAATGCACTAACCATAAAATTTTAAAAATTAATAAATAAGACTTCATCAAAATTAAAGAATTCTACCCATCAAAAATCACCATTAAGGGAAGCAGATATGGCTCAACCAGTTGGGTGACCTCCTACCACATGGGAGGTCCCAGGTTTAGGACCCAGTGCCTTCTAAAAATGATGAGCAGATGCCAAAACTGCAACCTGTCACAACGAGCTAGACCCCACATTTGCCCAAACTAGCTAGATGTCACAAGCCAGCAGATGCTGCAGCCCACGGGGAGCAGATGTGGCTCAGGCCGTTGGGCACTAATCTCTCATGTGGGAGGTCCTGGGTTCCGTTACAAGTTCATCCTGGAAAAGACGAGCAGACACAGCAAGCAAGATAACGAGCAGACCGATGAGGGAACCATGGAGGAGGGTGGTAAATAAATAAATAAATCATTAAAAAAAATTTAAGAAAATGAATAAGCAAACAACTTTTTTTTCTGACAAGGAACTCATATCAAGAATATATAAAGAATTTTTATAAATCAACAGTAAAAAGAAAAACACAATAATAATTGGGCAAAAGACTTGAACAGACACTTCACAAAGGAAGATATACAAATAACCAATTAGCAAAAAAGAAAACAGAGGTGTTCAAATGGTATTTATCAGGGAAATGCAAACTTAGATCTAATGAGATATCATTCCATATCCATTAGAAAACCTAAGATCACAAAGGCTGACAATGCCAAACGTTGGTGAAAAACTAATTGGAATTCTATATTGCTGTGGGAGTAAAGAATGGTAAGATCATTTGGACAGCTGATAGGCAGCTTCTTATTAAATTAAATATACATCTAACCAATTACCCAGTGATGTTACTTCTAGGTTTATGCACAAAAAAATTTAAAAAATATGTTCACAAAAGCTGGTAAAAGAATGTCCATGACAATCTTATTTAGAATAGCCAATAACTAAAATGTCTCAAATGTCCATGGATGAAAATTTGGGATATATTAAATAATATTTAATATTACCCAGGAATATAGAGGAAATGTTCTTCTGACACATGCAAGAACACAGATGAGTCTCAAAAACATGTTGAGCAAAAGAATCCAGGCATAGAAGAATAGAAATGGAATGATTCAATTTCCATGAAGTCCAAGAAGAGGCAAAGCTAAACTATAGTGATATAAATCAAAAGGTGACTATCTTGGAGGAATAGCAGGAGGGTATTACCTGGAAAAGACATAAGGAACTTTCTGGGGTGATGGAAATGTTCTATATCTTGTCTGGGGTTGCAGTTACAAAGGAGGATACAAATGACCAAACATATCAATCTGAACTTTAAAGGTCTCTGCATTTTATTGTTTATGACCTATTCCTCAAGGAAAAAAAAAAAAAAAAAAGGAAAAAGGAGAAAATCCTAACAGCTTCTTAAAGAGGTGTTTTACTGCTTTACGGAGGCAGTTTCCAAAGTTTTAAATTAGAAAGAGAAAGAAAGTGAGACTGCAAAGGGAGGTTGCTTTTTGTCCAGGGAAAACAGCAAGCTGCTTGACATCATCCCCTTACCTCTAGAGACAGAGAGAGGAATAAAAATAGTTGAATTGCTTGTCTCTGAAACAAAACAGATCAAGTTTAATCAACTTTTGCTGATTGTGGGTAAAGGGACAAAATCTTGACACACAGAAGCAGTCTCATTTAATTTTTGCTTAAATTTATACTGATCTACATTTTAAAGATGAGTAAATTGAAAACCAAGATAGTTGTAGGCTTTGTTTTCTTTTGTTACATTCTTTTTCTATATTTCATATTAATCCTACCTTAAATATACAGTACTGTTAAACACACAGGGATACCTAGGGAATGGTTTCCTAGCAATACTACCCATATGTATTAAGCACCCAGCTCAAATTTATAATCGTAGCCACACACAAAAAGAGTGCTAAATTGCCTAGATTGTTACTTGTGGACTAGATGTAGGATTTTATTAATTTATAAAGAAAATGCTTTACATCGAGAAAATATTTCTTTAAAAGAATATATCTAGTACCATAGAGTATACCTATCTCATGCTTGGCATTTGTAAATATATATGTTTATGCATATATATTTATGTATGTGTATATAAGTATATATGATTAATAACATAACATCTGGCATTTTGAGGAATTGAGTTTGTTGGAATGTTCTACATCATTTTTCAGTGATGACAGTAGCAAATCTTCTGACAGAGATTAAAGAAAGAGTAACGATGTAGATGTTTATTTTGGAAGATATTTTCTAGGGAGAGGGTTTTAAGCAAAGATATATTACTTGAATCCTAGAGCTGAAAGGAATTAGGGGTCATTTGGTTCATCTTCCATGCCCAAACTAGAACTCTCTCTACTACACTGACTGATGACAACCTGCCTCTCCTTAAATACTTTCAGTGACAAGGAAGTTTCTACTTTGGAAACCAGCCCAACAGATTCCTCTCCAGAGAAAATGAATGTAGAGTTACAGATACCAACTGTATTCAGTCTGTTGTTATAAGCTCTGGAACTGCAAGGTCACATAGAGTCAAAAACTGGAGATGCAAAGGAAGCTGGGCCAAGAAGACCTGAGACAGCAAAAAAGCAGAAGAAGCCAAGGTACCAGAAAAACACAATGAGCAGATGAACAGAAAGAAGCAGAGGCAAGAAGTCATGCAATCCCGGGCAGAGTTGCCTTGTTTCCAGACTGCTTCTCTCAGCTTCTTCATCTTTACACTTTGCAAGTTTCTATCCTCGGGTTTAAGTATTTCAAAATGTGTGCCATTCTGAGTGGCAGCCTTCCAGAAAATATAAAACTGAACCAAACACACAATTAGAATTGTCTGAGGCAGTGATTATGGAGGCACGTATTAGCTCACCACCTGAGCATCACCTTTGGGGTTCTCTTTCTGGAATGAAGAAAAAATATTTGGATTCTCAGGGGATGGAGCATAGGCAATAAGAGGCCAGGGGAGACAGAACTTTGACCATCTGCCAAGACCACTGCAAGATGGGACCCATCTTTGCCGATATAACATATTTCTGTTTAAACAGGACTCTTTTAAGCTAAAAGTAATAAATATTTTCTTGTTTAAGTGACAGATTGCTTGGGAATATTATTTCGTTTCTGCAAAACCGTAAGAGGAAAAAGAAAACCCATTGAGACTGTAATAATAGGAGTTGGTCAAATATCTTTAGCAGCCTGATCATGAATGGATATAAATTTGAAAATTGTCCGATCTTTACCTTTGTACCAGAAAATATGTTTACTGCCTTCATTACAACTTCAGGTGAATTCATTGTTTAATTATGCAAACAATGTGCATTAGTTTGAAAGATGATTTTTTTTGCCCTTAATCCTCTTCCTTGTAACTCACTCTTGACAGCATTTGGGTACCTCCTCTTTATGCTTCTACTTTCTATGTGCACTTATATCTCCTCATGGTATGTAGACACCATCACAATTTTAGGCGTTTTTTTCAGGTTTCATCTCAGGAGAAGAAGTTTACCTTAAAAGTTAGATCTATAGAAAAGAGTGCCTCTGAGTGTTATTAAATGATGTGGAGTAAATGGATATGCCTTAGCTATTTATATAAAAAAAAAAAAATGGGGTACATTTCTTTCTTCAAGAAAAGAAACTTAAATATTATATTTTTAAAAGTTTTGTTTAATCCATATAGAATGCCAAAAACAGCAAAATTTGTTAAACAAAATGTCAGAAACATGCTGAATCCACTCATCATGGCCACATATCAAAGCCATGTAGGAAATAAGATTATTTTCTTTCCACATTAAAAGAAGTTCTTAATTAAAACAGAGAAGGAAGCTCAACAAATGTTGCAGTTTGAAATAGTTTGAAAAGCCTTTCATTTTAATATCCCCTTAATTTAAATAAGTTTACTAAACCAAAACTAACACCATTGCTAGGAAATTTTCATAGGAGATAAATTGACACAGCTTTTAGTAAGGAATTTGACATGTATCAATATTTAAAATGTATATAATCATCATCTGACTCAGCAATACCTTTTCTTGAAACATATCCTATGCAAATATTCTCACTGACCTGATTTTGTGATAATCAGAGTAGGCAAAACATTTGCTATATTAAAAACCATGCATGTGTCCCCAGACCTAATTTTTCTCCCTTGGTCTGGTTTTTAGAACGCTGGTGATAGACTAAGCCTGATTTATTATATGACTATCCTGTATGGGAAAAGACTGTCACTTTGGGTATCTTTGGTCAATCTTAAGAGAGATAGCAGGGGGACAGATGTGTCTCGGGTGGTTGGGCGTCCATCTCCCATATGGAGGGACCTGGATTCGATACCCGGGACCTCCTGGTAAAAATTAAAAAAAGGAAACTATAGAAGGCACGTGGGCCACCAGGCCCCATGTGCAGGTGACCCGCCAGGCCCCACCAGTGGGTGCACCATCAGGACCCATGAGGCACGCAGCAAGATGATGAGAGTGGCACATATAGATGTGTCACTCTCTATAACAGGAGAGTGACACAAGGGAGAGCCAAGACGAGACGCACCAAAAAAACAGGAACTAAGATGGCGCAGGTGGTAGGATGCCTCGCTCCCAAATCGAAGATTCCGAGGATCGAATCCTAGTGAAGATAGGAGGGGAAGGATGAGAAGAGAAGGCAGGAAATGGACACAGAGAATTGCCCAGTGAATGGACACAGAAATAGCAAAAACGAGGGGGGGGGTAAAAATGCATGAAAGTAAACAAATAAATCCTTAAAAAGATGTATAGGGGAGGAAGATACAGACTATAGTTAGTGGTAATACTTTGAAGATCCTGCTTCATGACTTGTTAACCAATGTTTCACAATAATGCAAAGGTGTTTTTTGGGGGAGGGGGAGTGATGTGTGGGAGCCCTGTATGATTTTATGAGTGTTTGTTTCGTAAGTTCACGATGATTACTGAACTCTTATGTTTTATGTATATTCATGTATGAATGATATATTTCAATAAATTGTTTTTTAAAAAAAGAAATATAATCTGAGATGATAATTAGACAAAATGCCCACATATATCTACATATTCATGTGGGATGTGTGTGTTTGAAAGGATGTTTACTGCTGGTGACTGAATCATGGGCCCCCCACAAAAGACATGTTCAAGTCTTTACCCCCTCCATTCCCCAAGCCTGTGGGTGTGGACCCATTTGTAAATAGTACCTTTGAATATGTTTTTAGTTAAGGTGAGTAAGGGTGTGGATTTGAACCCCTTGTAAATAAGACTTTGAAGATGTTATTAGTTAAGTAAAGTCAAACTGAATGAGGGCAGGCTTTACTCCAATATGGCTGAAGTCCTTATAAGCTCTATAGTGCCACTCAAGGGTAGCTTTGAAGAAGGATGATGATAGAAAATCTAAGCTATTCATCAGAAATTCAAGTAGAGTGTCTGGTAATTTTGTTTGAAAGGAGAAATTGCAAGAGGCATGGATTTACATTGATTCATGGGTTAATGGCTGGTAGCTCAGGAACTTGGAAGGAACACAATTAGAATATTGGTGGCAAGAAAGTTTGTAAGAAAGATATGAGCATAGATTTTTCTTAATTGGGTACAGAATATAATAATATTTATGTCCCATGTAAAGGGACACCAAAAAGCAGTCTTAGCATAGGTGGTTCTTAATACTCAAGTAAACAAAATTTCGTATTGGGGTATCAGTCAGCCCGTTCTTGCTCAATAGACTCATAGACTAGGCACCCATGGTGGCAAGGTTGGAGAACATGCATAGATTGACCAACTTGAACTTCCATTCATCAAGGCCGATCTGCCTATAGCCATTGCCAAGTTGTCAAAAGAACAGACTAACATTGAGACCTCATATGGCATTATTCTTCACTTGGTAGAGATATTCTGTATTAACCACATTTTGCGGTTAAATGTTGCTTTAACATCTATTGATGCTCCCAGATGACCAAGTCCCACCTATTCACCTATTACTCCTAGATAACTCTTATCCCAGCCTGCTTACAAGTAAATAACCACAAACTGGTGGAGCAGCCACTTTCAAATATAACCTAACAATCCCTTGTTAGCATACTCCTGACTCCCCTTTATATGCTTCCTATGGAAACCACAATCAAAGAGCTTACTCAGTTCCACTCTCACTCTCTTTGCCTCATGACTGACCCTGGTGTATTCCCAAGCGACCCAGCATGGCATGTTATGCTCTCCCCAGGGAACTGTGAATAAAATAAATCTATCAAACTCTTTGTCTCTCTCTTTTGATCTGTGTTTGGCCTTACCATACAAAGGTGATTAAAAACAAAACATCCTCAAGGAGTTACATTTGACCTCTTCCATTACAGAAGGGTCAGAATTTTGTTCTCACCGGAATAGACACTAACTCTGGATATAGATGTGCCTTCCCTGCCTGTAATGCTTTTGCCAAAACCACCATCGTGGGCTTTCAGAATGCCTTATTGACCATCTGGGTATTCCATACAGCATTATTTCTCAACAGGGAGCTCATTTTACAACAAATAAAGTGTGGCAATGGGCTCATTCTCATGGAATTTACAGATCCTGCCATGTTTCCCATCGCCCTGAAGCAGCTAACCTGATAGAATGTTAGAATGGCCATTTAAAGAGTTAATTACATCACCAAATGGGTGAGAATACTTTGCAGACCTGAAGCAATGTCCTCCACCATGCAGCATATACTCTGAATCACTAAAGAAAGAATGGTGCTATTTCTCTTGTACCCAAAATTCACAGGTTTGTGAATCAAAGAGTTGAAATGGAACTTACTTTTCTCACTATTAACCTTAATTATCCATTAGTAAAATTTTCCTTTCTCATTCCTTGAACTTAGGTCTCTGTTGATTTAGAGATACTCTTCCCCCAGAGGACATAACAATCATTCCATTAAACTAACCAAGGTTAGGTTCCTCATGCCAGTGAACCAAGGGCAAAAAGGGTGATTGTATACTGGATGGGGTGATTGGTTCTAATGATCAGTAGTAAATTGTGTTGAAGGCACAACGGTAATGCAATAGATCATTTTGATCTATTTGATCTGATGTCTTATGATAAAAGTTAATATAAAACTTCAATAACACAGTACAGGTACGAATGCTAATGTCATAGCCGCTTCAAGATTGAAATTTTGAGTCACGCAAAGCAAACAGGATCAGTTTAGGTACTTGCTAAGGTCAAAGGGGATATAGAATGGGTATTGGAAGTAGAAAGTTTATAAATACCATAAATGAAGACTGTAACAGTTCTGAGAATTTTTTCCTTACTTTGATATGAATATTTTGAACATACACTAAACCCTTCAAATGCTTTCTTTTTCTCTACCTGGATTTCTCTCTTATTTAACATACAATGAGTTGATAGCAGGTAATATTGTATCTCAGTATTTTACTTTCAGAATCAAATGGGAGTGTGATACAACTAGAAGAGTAACAAGCATCCCCCAAAGATGAGCAAAGTGATGTATGGCACTTTTTTTCTTTTTTCAGGAGACAGAATTAGTGTCTTTTCCATTATATGTGGCATAGTTGAGCCAATTTTGACAGAAGCTATTTTGCTATTGGCTAAATTTGGAATTTAAATGTAGTTAAATTAGATGTGTATGGTTAAAAAGTTAATAAGGGGTGAACTAATGGTTTTAGACAAGGCCAAGCTGCAATTACATTTCCCTAAATCTCCTTACTTGCTTGTTACTTGGTTAGAGTTGGGTAAAAGAGAAATGCATGCAATATTTGCAAAGATGAAGTGAAGCGGTAGCCGTTTCTCTCTAAAGGCCACTGTAGTTAGAGGTGGTGAGAGATAAACACAGAATTGTTGATGCAGTTTGTCCTCAGTCTCGGCTACTTTATGTCCAGTCCTTCTTCTAGAAAGCTGGTCTTCCTGAGCACCAATGACCCCAGGCTTACCATCGGACCCAGAGGCAACAGTCTACCGTACTCCTCCACCAACTCATCCTTCACAATCCTTTCTGGCAGCTGGAGGTATCTGGCTACCTAGGTTTCGCTGCAAACTCAGACTTCTCTACATCATTGACTCATATTTTAAATTTTCTTTGATTCTTCAACTCTCTTTTCCTGATCTTACTTCCTCAGCTTCTTCTACAATTGTGTAAGATCGAATTTCTAGTATAAGTTCTTTATCCCATACCACTTATCCCACAATGATTCTAGTTCCCTAATTGAATCTTGACTGATATAATTACCATGGACTAAAATTTCCATAGATTTGGAAGGGACAATAAATGAAATCTACACTGTCCTATCAGATATCTAATTTCCTCCACATTTTTACCCACTCCAGTTCTCCAAAATTTGCAACCCACACCCTTGCTTCAAATGCAATTTTGGCTATATCTTTCAATTAAATTCTTTTTTTCTCTTACTTATTTAAATGTAAATTTGACCCAATATTCATGACCATTCAGATAATAGTTTTGTGCATGAAATTTTCCAGCCTATATCAGATTTTATTGCCCTTATTTCCTCTATACATCTTCAAATTTTTAAGTTTTATTTCATGTGTGTTACTCTTATATTCTGAGATGAATTGTAACTCTTTGAGGGAAGGGACCTTGTCTTATTTTCTATGCTTCTCCACAAATCATGTAGAACTATATTTAATATTCAGTGATCTGTTGGTTGACTGTAGTTTGGTTTAGCCACACATTCATAGAAACCAGAGACTTCAAATTTGGTTTGTATAATTGTTTGTTCTTAAAAACTGAAAGAAAACTAGGACTGTACATATATTACTAAGCAATGGCATCAGGTAAATAAGCATTGAAATTTCAATTGTTCAGTAGGCAGAAAGATACTAGGATAAAGATTTCCTTGGTAGTTTCTCCTTAACTGTATCAGTCAGGGTCTGTTCAGGAAAATGGAAATTATGTGAGATATTTCAAAAACTGGAAATTTAATAACAGATGGTTAAATCCTCAAAGAGCAGAAAGAGAATGTAACTTGTCCCAGAGATTAGTGACTACAAGAAGCAGCCAAAATACGATTAAGGAAGCAAAAGGAAGAAGTGGTGTTATCAGAATCTAGAAACATGGAAGAGGAGCCACATCTGAGGAGCTAGTAACACAAAGGAGGGGTTATTAATTCCTCAGGACTGTGGACTTTAAGTTTTCACTATTGGACAAGAAAGTACAGGGAAGCACATTAGTGAATTACAGGAGTTCCAAATATACTTGCCCTTATTCTTTGCTGTGTGACAGCAAAATAATTTTCCTTGGCAATGAAGTGCAATCATACTAATTGATACATCATTCCCCTCTCTGTTTATTAAATAACATGAGGAACCCAAAATGACCAGATGGAAGTCATAACCTCAAACTCAATGGCACCATTTCAATGTTCCTGAAGAAAACATTCCTCCTTTAGAAACTAAGAGTTCTGTAACAGCAAGGCGGTAGGGTTAGTTGCTGGGAAGGAAACTAAGTGAGTTACTGGCTATATTGGTGAGAGGTAACACTCCCATTTCTACCTTTCCAAATCCATGTTTCTGCAATGGAAAAAAACTGCATCATATATTGGTCTTAGGCTTGAAATACATGCCACATCCTGTAAGATAACATTCCAAACTTAAAAGTATTCCCAACTGTTATTGTAACTAAATCTTCAGGCCATCCCATTATTCTATCTGGGTCAGTAGCTTCTGGGTGATTGCCTTTATGGTAAGACCAGGAATCCCACATGCATGGGCTTACTGCTTTACTTCTTTTGATGTAAAATAAATCCCCTGATGTGATGTAAGGTTTTATGGAATACCATGATGTTGAATAAGGCATTCAAATAATTAGTGGATGATGCTGATGGCAGCAGGTTTAGGGTGAAAAAGGCAAATCCATATCCAGAACAAGTCTATATTCAAATCATATCAAAGTATTACCCTCTCTATGGTGGAAGAGAACTAATTTTAAAAACTTCCATCAGGCACACTGACTCTTCCTGGGATG
Source organism: Tolypeutes matacus (assembly GCA_026826555.1). Taxonomy (NCBI): domain Eukaryota; kingdom Metazoa; phylum Chordata; class Mammalia; order Cingulata; family Chlamyphoridae; genus Tolypeutes; species Tolypeutes matacus. The sequence goes on along the minus strand of JAKSZT010053882.1, from coordinate 9,363,979 downwards.
GGAGCTATATAGAGGGCTCAGTGGCAGCCTTTAATGTGGGCATGATCTGCCCTCAATATGGGAGGCAAACACATCAGCAGTACCCTATGTACAACCTGCATCACTGCTACCGTGGCCACTTTGTATATGAGCCCACTGAGCAAGGGACCAGGGAGGAGGAGACACTGATTCAAAAATTAAGATTATGGAAGTAATAGACATTTCCAGAAACACTGCAGAAAGGAAGGAAGAGAGAGAGGGAGAGAGGGAGAGGGGAAGGGAGGGAGGGAGGGAAGGAAGAAAAGAAGGAAAGAAGGAAGGAAGAAACAGGAAAGAGAAACAACAATGTCTTCTTCCCTCTTTCTGCCTTCTGATTCCCCACTGCTGCCTCTAAAAGCAGACCCAAAGAATCCTGAGGAATGCACTTTGCAAACTCTCAGTTCCAGCAACACAAAGTAATACTGAAGAGTAGATGGGAGGCAAAAAGACATAGGAAAATAATGGGTTCAGTAGCCATCACATACTACTGTCAACCCCCTCCCACAGAAATGCAGAAATATGAAGAAAGCAAGGTGTGGCATAGGAGTCAGGAGATATCACCACTGCAACTGAGAATCACTTTAAATTTTCTAATCATTTCACTGAAAATTACCAGGATATTTATATGTGATTTCTATTTTCAACACCACGCTCTCTTACACATTCAATCATGTCACTTTTAGACTTTAATATTGTTAAGAAAAGATTTCATAATAAATTTGAAAAAGAGTTTTGTCTCTTGGACAAAGATCAGCTAGAGAATAAAATAGATTGTCACCAAAGGACTATCAGATCTGAGGTGATACAAGCACGTAGAGTATTATCCTCAGAGAAGAAAGAAACACGGTTGCCAATTACGTTGTGACTCCACTCTAACGGCCATGAGATTAGAGAAAATTTCCAGGATGTATAGTGGGGACATTTCAGGCTTGAAAATTATGTTCATTTTTCTACTTTTCTGTCCACCAAAAATTAATGCTGGATCTGTAGTCCTCTGAGATATAGCTTGATTCAAGTTTTAATTGTTTCACACATATGTTACAGCTGTGGTTTTGGCAGATATAAACAGAATAGCATTCAATTGGCAATGGAATAGTCCTTGTGAATGAATACTGATTTTATGTGCATTGCAGTTTATCAAACACAATGGGTCATTTTGCCCTTTTAAGTGCAGTACATGAAATTCAAGTTCATTGAGAATGATAACATTATTTTATGTTTAGGCTAATAAATTTCCAGGCACTCTTGATTCTTCCTCTGACTATCACTGACTCTCTGTAAGCTCTGACTTAAACTTTCAGAGTTTTGATTCTCCATCTGTAAAATGGGGTAAGTAAATTGGTGTTAAGATGCTTAGATGAAAGGAATGGTGTCAGTGCAGAAGAATTTACTCATCATTAATAAGACAAAAACATCTACTTATGAAAGTGAGTAGTATTAGAGAAACTATGGAAAATGACATTTAGGCAGATTCTTATAATTATAAGAAGCTAATTTGACCAACTTATTCATTAAGACAAGTATGCATTTTGTCATGAATATTATCTCTTTTGCAAGATAGAAGATCTTATCTTTGTAATACTTTAATGATAGTAACATCTCAAAAGAACTATTCACTATATGACTTACATTTCCCATGAGAATTTTAAAAGCGTTGTTCAATAGTTATTTTAAAGGCTTAAAATGCTCTCCACAAACAGACATACATTAATTTTATTCCCTTATTTTGTTGTTTTGAAATTAACTATATCTAAAAATACACATCTGATTCTTTTAAATTTTAATACAATTCAGTTTCTAAACTTACCAAATCGAAGTATTACAGCTAAATTGTATACAAGATCAACTCTTATCTCACCATTGATAAACAGTACCATAATCTCAAAATCATAAATCCTGAGCAAACATCATCCAATTTTGACATTACTTTAAGGCATTCTTTGCAAGTAATTTCCAAGGTTCATTTTTCAAGCTGTACCCAAAAACTGGTTACTGATTTTCAGAATGATTTTGCATTTAAATACTTAAACACAATTAAAAGAGTTCTCCATACAATTGTTTTCTGAGAAATATAAGTGTTTTGAGTATTTTAAGGCTATGTCTTGTCCAATATTGTTTAGCAACTAAATAAAAGTAAAGGAAAAACAGAACAAAGCAAGAACACAAGAAAGAAAAAGAAAACATCTTCAGGGAAAACTGTTTTTTTTTTAAATCTATACTTCTAAATCCTATAAGCAACTGGTATAGTTGTCCCATTTTCAAGGACTCTAAACACATTCTAGGAGTTCTAAATTTTAAGTAAAATGTTTAGGTATAAACACTATAATTCCAGAATCATCAATTCCTTTTATAAAGATAATCGGCAAAAAGAGTTTTATATAATGGACACTGTTTAATTTTTTAAACCATTCTATTCTGAGAGCCCCAAAGAAGTATTAACTTGGAAAAACTAGGTGCAAAAATTAGGTATCTGGTGGTCGGGGGGGCAGGGTGTGGCTCTGGGACAGCTCTTTGATTTTTCTTTAAAAGTTTAATTAATTTATTTATCCTTGCCCCCCCACCCCCTTGTTGTTTGTGGTTGCTATATGCGCTCTGTGTCCATTTGCTGTGTGCTCTCTATGTCTGTTGTCTTCTCTTTAAGAGACACCAGGAACTGAACCCATGACCTCCCATGTGGTAGGTAGAAGACCAATCACTTAGGCCACATCTGCATCCCTCCTTGACTTCTTGCATCAGTGTTACTAAAAGTGTGCATTCAATGCAATCTTCTGCACTATCAAACTATCTGGTTAAGAGTCAAGTTTTTAAAACGCGATTAGCTTGTGAATTACTCAAATAATTGCCTTAACTCTCTTAACCAAAAGGATAAATTTGCCAATAGGTTTCCCTTTACAATGTCAGAGAAAAACTTTATCCCCAAATGAATGTAGGTGCAATTAAAAATGTTATGGAGTGATGCAAAAGGAACAATAAGTTAAACAAAAACTAAAATGGCTACATCTATACATGTTCTGGACACCTTCTGAATATCAGGTTATCATTTTGACTCATATAGATCCATCCATTATGGTATGCTGGGTTTCACTGGCTGTCATGAAAGGACTTGTGCAAGACATTCCCTTGTAGCTAGGGAGAAAGGAGGGGACTATTCAAAACCATGAATTTCAAGAGATATAACTAACTGCAGAATGAATGGAGTGAATAATGACACACAATGAGTGGAATATATAGAGGAATGGAATTAAGAAACTAGCCCTGTGAATATCAAAGGGGAACAGAATAAGTAGATAAAGCCCATGGAAAATAAATGTGCTTCATGTCTGAACAAAAATGAGAAGACTAGTATGGCTTGAGCAGAGTGAAAAAGGCAGGGAGTAGTAGATGAGTCAAAGAGAGAGGCTGGGTTCAGATCATGTAAGGCCATATAGGTAAGGAATTCAGTCCAAGTTTGAGCAAGAAAGTGGCATCTTTAATTGACATTTGCAAAAGGTCAATAAAGGAAACAGAAAGACCAGTTAGATGTGTAGCGTAGGTACTTAGACAAGGTTAGAGATGGTGATCTTTGGATGCAATGTGTATTTTGCAGGTATATGGGAGAGAATTTGCGATAAGTTGTGGCTGGGGAAGAGGGGAAGGACAACTTCGAGATTTTTAGCCTGACCAGCTCAATGAGTGGTGGTGTCACTTATTAAATGTGGAATTCTAGGAAAGGATCAGTGTCAGATGGTGGTAAGGAATGGTGGCAAACAAGGCATTTTTGATCAAGAGTTCAGTATTGGAAGTGTTAAGTTTGAGATGACTATTAGACATCCCAGCAAAGATGTTGGGTTCCAGTTATATATATGCTTTGGAATTCAGAGGAAAGATCCATACTAAAAATATGCATTAAGATTCACCAATGTACACACTGTCTTTAAAGATACGGAGCTGGAGGAGACCTAGAGAAATCATCAGAAGGAAAGTGTAAGGTCTGAGCTTTGTCATACTTCAAATTTAGTTATCAGGAACAGAAGGATGGGCAACAAAAGAAAATGAGAATTCCAGTTTATATTAAAGAAATAATCATGATGTAGATTATTACCCATATTATTAGCCAGTGTATAAAGTAACAAATACCAAGTCACGTCAGGGATTCATATTATAAGAACTAAATACTTTAATGATAAAACCAACTTAAAATAATATCTGTTTCTTCAAAGATTAAAACTCCTTGGATGGGATGCATGATGGCTCTTACTCTGTAACTCTGCAAGTGTCTCCTTTGGAAAAATACTTAAGTTAACATAGGATGCTTTCAATCCATCGACTTCTGAGTTATGGACCCAGCACACTTCCTCTGCACCGCCCTCCTTTACAATGGCTTTTACTCTGAACTCATCATTTTTCCATACATGCATGATTGATTCATGTAACAAACTGTTATTGACTACTATTTATACAGCACTAAAAGTGCGCAGTAGAGAACCAAAGATGAGAAACACAATTCCTTCATACAAGGAGGTGCAAAGCCGAGGGAGGAAGAAAGGCAACTCACTCCTACACAGTGCAGTGATGTATGCTATAATAAGATTCATGGAAAAGGAGTTATAGAAGCTCAGAATTGGAAACACAGAGAAGTTGTGTCTGGGAATTATGAAAGGCATCATAGAGAGGGGATATTGAAATAGAATGTTCTTGGAGTTTAACTTGATGAACAATGGTGAGAAGGTCATGCAAGCTGGAGGGAAGAGCATGTTTATCTCATACAGAATAGTGAGGTCTCAGTTCATGTCTAAAATTTCAACAAGTTATTTAATTTATTTTTTTAATTAGAGAAGTTGTGCGTTTACAGAAAAATCATACAAAAATACAGAGCTCCTGTATGCCACCCTATTATTAACATCTTGCATTGGTGTGGTACATTTGTTACATTGATGAAAGCACATTTTTATAATTGTACTACATGGTATACCACACGATCCACTGTTTATGTTGTGCAGTCCCATGGATTTTTTCCTTTAATTTTTATTCTAGTAATATATATACAACCTAAAATTTCCACTTTTAACCACATTCAAATATATAACTCAGTTTCATTTGATTTTAATAATGAGTAACACTAATTTCCCATGTACTATGTGTCTAGTGCCATAGAAACTTAATATGGAAGAGATGAAGGAATAAGTAAAGATCACTTTAATTACCGAATAATTTTTATGTGGGGTTACTGGAGTAAACATTTTACATACAATATCTAATTCACCCTTCAAGAAAACCCTGCAGGTATGTTTTATTATCACTAGAAAAAACTGATTCCCAAAAGGGTAGGATAGGTATTGCATCAAGGTCTGCTAAGTAGGAAGAGGGGGTGCCAGGATTGGAATCCAGGTATCTTCAAAGGCCACAGTGTCCCTCTATAAATCCTTTAATATTTTAAAGGATTGATTGATTTAATAATGTTGATTAAATTTTTTTCATAATGTTGATTATTAAAATTAATGATAGATTTAATGTTGTTGATTTAATAATTTTCATAGCAGCCTTGTGAAAATAGTATTTTATAGTCATTTACATGTGAGAAAATAATTTTTTTAAAGGACATGCTACTAGGAAATTATAACACTTGCATCCTGTGAAAAGTTGAAGAATTTACTAGGAAAGAACACAGGCTCAGAAGATGAATTAGTTCCATCCAATTCTAGCTCAACTGTTTGCTGTAGTTGACAAGTTAATGAAACTTTCTGTGCTTTAGTTTTTATATTTGTTAAATAGAGATAATAAGAGCACCTCCCTTGTAGAACTGTTGCAATGGTTAACTCTGGTAATATTTGTAAACCATTTTGAAGAGTACCTGACATAAACAGGAGTTATAACAGTGTAGTTTGGATTATTATACAGGTTAGGAGCAGCAGAGTAGAATGGTCAAGAGTGAGTGCTCTGCTACCAGTTGCCTGGGAGTGCATCCTTTAGTGCATACTTGCTCTCCATTTATTGGTTTTGACCTTGAACAAGCTAATTAGCCTAATTGTTCCTCATTTACATATTGGGATAAAAAATGCATACTTCATAATATTATTGTAAAGATTCAATACATTAATATATGTATGGGATTTAGAACAAAGCATGGCATGTAACAAGTCCTCAATTAATGTTAAGTATTAATATCCACACTAGATCTATTCCAAAATCCAATATACCCCAATCGTATTTTGAACATCAGGCAGTAGCTATTATGAAAAATGTAACTAGGAACTTTACAGCACTCAAATTTCACAAAATTCACTCTTTGGATACTTTCATGAATCAAATCTATAAATATTTAGTGGTTTGTTTAACTAATCAACATCAATGCCTTCACTGCAAGGCAATAAACACTAGGAATTTTCATGAGAGGTATTGTGAATAGGACAGATGTTTTTGTTCATAAATTGGGCAGTGACCTCAATCAGTAATAAACAAGTCAGGGTCAGAGCAGCAAGAAAATGTGAGGAGTAATTTGGTAAGGAATCCAATAAATTTATTCAACACAACTAATCAAAACAAGGAATTTATTCTTAATCCTGTCATGCTAATGGCTTCTGCTAAAGTGAAAATGATTAAATCAAATTTGGCTTTAATTTGTTGAGGGTAGATGCAGTTTTCCCCAATGTGATAAATTACTGTGAGAGCAAGTCAAATAATGTGAAATTTTCTATGAGCCTGCTGTTGCATGAAAGTGGAACAATAACAACAACAACAGCAACAAAAAAAGAAAACAATTCAAGGGTTCTATAGCATATAGTTCACACAAATCTAGAAAGAAAAAGTTTGATTAAAACCTCACACACCCTTACAACTGTTTATCTGTTAAAGAAAAAAACAAAAAACAAACAAACAAACAAAAAAAAACAACTACGTTTACGTCAAAGCTGGTATATATCAAAATCTTTCATGCTATAGTCCACCGAGGGGATTCTTGGACCACATCACATCTGTGGTCTGACCATTCTTTCAACTCTCAAGATTTCATAGAATCATAGAATGTTTCTGATGTGAGACATGCCAGAAATTATTTGCCTCATCTTTCTCACTTTATAAACTAGGAAACTGAGGCCAAGGAAGATTTTATGACTTCCCAAGTCCCACTCGAGTTAGGAGCCAGAAGTAGGATGAAGTTGCTTTGTGCTCTCTTAGTCCAAATGGGAAAGAAAGGTGGAAATGAGATGAAGAGAGTAAACACAGGGGCGCCAAGCCTGTCCTCATCTATCCTCGTCTCCCAGCCTGCAGTTTACTTAATAGCCATAAAACACAATTTTCCAAAGTTCTTCTTTCTCCCATTAAGTGGGTATTTACCTACTCTTCGGCTACCCTTTCCCAACTTTTATCTCTTTATCATTTTAAAGTTTTATTTTTAAAGTTGTTTAAAAGTGTTTGGATTTGTGAATTGTAAACAATTTTGAAAATATTGTTCCAAAGAGCTTGTCTATTTTCATCCTTTCAAGCTTTCAGAAAAAAATACTGGGCAACATCTGTATCTCCGTCAGAGGAAAAAAAAACAGTGAGTATAATTGAAAATCGTAGGAAAAGAAACTTGAAGCACCTGAGAACATAACAGAAGGAAAGGCCACAGGGGGGTAATGAAGGGTCACAGCAGAAAGAAGGAGAAAGATAATCAGAATGACTCGAAAATTTTCAGTTGGTATTGAAACAGAATGTGGTAAATTTAATCTGTCATGAGGAAGCTGGCCTTCTAGACACTTGCAAAGGATAATTAAGGAGTTGCTTTCTAAAGAAAACCATATTTTAAGGTGGAAATCAATGGATGTATTTCCCCCACCACCACCTTCTGCCACTGAATTTGTGGTTTTGCATTTTACCTGAAGGGGCTGATTAAATCACTGACACTTGAAGCAGAGCAGGGACTGGTAATCTTTCCACTGTGCTGCTCTCACTAATCAGGCCAGGAACTGTTGCAGGGGACAAGGAGACCTGATGAACTGTTCTGACAGCATTAAGTGCAGTAAAAAGAGACACATTCAGTATCTTAAGCTACTGTAGTGCCAAGGACTGAATGTCAGTCAGAGAAAAGACGGGTCGAGGAGACTTACCTAAGGTCAGGGCTTTAATTGTGGGAAGAAAAGATGATTTTGCTCATTACCGCCATGCCAACCCCTATCAAGAGTACAGACCATTATATATTTTTTTATAACTTACAATATTGTGCGAGATGAGTGTAAACTGTAATGTAAACTATAATCCACGGTTACTGGCAATGTTTCAATATGTGTTCATCAATTGTAACAAATGTACCACACTAATGAAGGATTTTGTTGATGAGAGAAAGTGTGGGAGGGGGAGGAAGTGGGGCATATGGGAATCCCCTATATTTTTTTTGTAACATTTACTTAATCTAAAGTTTCTTTAAAAAAAAATTTTTTTTTAAATATTACTACTAAAAAAATTAAAAAAAAAAAAAAAAGTGCTTTTTACCTAGCTCCTACTCAAAATATGAGCTAGAAAGAATAGAGGAAAGATTCTAGATTTATATCCTAGGGTTCTAGCTGGTTTAAGTTTTGCTCAAGTTTACACACTAGTGATATAGGCAGAGCCAATAATCGAACACAGGTCCTTTCTTTTAGTCTAGAGGCCTTCAGATTATGGCAGAATCCCAAGGTACACCTCTAATCATTGCACAGGCCACCGAGGCTTAGTTCATAAATGGATCTTTATTGAACTCAGCTAGCAATTCCATATTATTTGAACTCACAATAAGAATACCACAAATACAAGGGCAAAAGAGATTATCTAAAAAAAGGGAAGGAAAATCATTTACTCTCATCAGAAGAAATAAAAAGAAAATTATTTAAAGGAACAAGAGATCAGATAACCATATGGACATTAAACAAATATTTATTGGATATCTGATCTGTGCATAACATTTTCTTGTGTATAGTAGATGTGACTTACTAAACAATTCTCTAGGATTTTTCCTTCAGGAGAAAATTATAATTTTGCAAATATTTATTATACAGATATTATATATTATACAGAGCATTTTCATGGAGTACAGAGATAAATAAGACAAATTACTATTCTTATGGGATTCATACTTGATGAAGAAGTAAAAATAGATAAATAAGAATACCCAGACAGTGAACAGGCTTGTCTACAGCATACGTACAATTTTCTCCATGCAAAATAGTTCAGCTCCTAAATGGCCTCTATTCTTCTCCCCTGTCCCAAACTCACTGTCCTTCATTTTCATTGTGACAAAGTTACATATCTTTACATTCTTTAATGCCATGCAACATGAATTTTTTTGTTGTTTATTTGCACTGCTTCACACAAAGAACTGTCATAAGTACTTTATTACATTGCATTTGGTTCGGTTTCAAAAGGTACCAAGCCAAAGTTTCCATATGCCAAGAACCAGGATCCAAATTAATGCATGTATTGTATTGTATTTAAACTTCATTTCTATGAACAAATATTTACAAGGCTTAGTCTAGATTCACTTTGTTTTTTTTTTGTTTTGTTTTGTTTTGTTTTTTTTTGAGGTCTGGGGTCCGGGGATTGAACCTGGGACCTCATATGTGGATATGTGGGAAGCCGGCGCTCAACCACTGACCCACATTGTCTTCCCTGAGTTGGCTTTTTTGTTTGCTTTGCTTGTTTGTTCTTGTGGTTTCAGGAGGCACCGGGAATGGAACCCAGGACCTCCCATATGGTAGGCAGGGGCTCAATGGCCTGAGCCACATCAGCTTCCCCAATTGCTTTTTAAATGTATTGTCAATTGATTTGGCATGTAAGAGAAGTTTCTAGCAAATTTTAAATTTTATAGAAGTCAAAAGCAACCTTGAATTTTTAACCTCTGTGTGACCCAAAACAAATCAGTTGAAAAATGTTGGATTTGCAATGACCTTATAAAAATCCAATTCCTCATAACGTGGTAAAGAAGTAACATGTTAATGGCACATCATTAAGCTGTTCTATGGGGACCGATTTTTCCTATTTTTTAAATGGGGGCCCATTAGGATCAGTGTCATGACTGTACAAAATGAAGGAGCCATGTCGCTCTCAAGGGTTAGTGGCAGAGAGCTCAAATGCCACCCTTTCTGACAGATAGATAAAATAATAAAATCGCAAGTTGTTAAGCTGTGACTTTGAATCAAGATACAGCAATTATTAAAGTCCAGATTGAGATTTTCAGCAGAACTTTTAATGGATATTATATCTTAAGCAGATTCAGGGCAAATGTTTTTTACAACTTCTACAGGAGGTTTGCACTTCTATAATTGTGTTGAATAGAATTGAGGAAGTGAGGTTGAGAAGGCAGAGGAAGTGCTGAATATGAAAAATATTGTGAGCATGGTATTTCCAAATTACAAATCTGAATAGGTCACACTTTTCCACCCCCACTTAAAGTCCTTTAGTGGCTCACATTGGCTACTAGATAGATAAGAAAGTCCTTAGCCCACAATATGGCCCCTGTTCTCTATGTTCATCCCTCATCAGTGCTCTTCCTTCTATCTGGAGCCCCGTGCCTTTTCATGGTTGTCATGAATGCAGCTATTTGGCTTGCTCAACTCTGTTGCATCATCACTCTGCTGTTCTTTCCTGTATCAAGGAGGCTAGAAGGCTAAAATCACTTCTCCCGTTCTCCATTTCAGCCAGTGTTCTAGATGTGTCTTAGCTTCCATAAATCAGATGCACTGGAAAGCAAAGAGAAGAGTAATAAAGGATAGCAATGATATATTCACATAGATAACCTAGTGGAAAATAATATCTTAAAAATAGGCTGGCCAATTTCTACTTTAAAAAGGAATGAACAAAATGAAAACAAAAATTAGTGTGTTTTGAGCAACTATAATTCTAAATATAAATTCCATACACACAAAAAAAATCAAGCCCTGTAATTAAAGCAAATGTTGGTGTTAATGAATGTTGACCATTCATTTAAACAGATATTTATTCCTTCCTTTCTGCATGCTTGTCCTTGTTCTGTCTTGGCTGCTATGAAAATTACCACAGATTGGTTAGGTAAAACAATAATTTATTTTCTCACAGTTTTGAAGACTGGAAGTCCAAAATCAGGATATTGGCAGACTGGACTTTCACTGAAGTCAAGCATTCTGATGATAGATTGCTGGCAATCAGTCTCTGCCTCCATCATATGATGATCTCCTTTAGTCTTCTCCTATGGTTTCTTTCTACTCCTCCTACTCAGTACTCTCTCTCAGTCTAGATTTCCTTTCCTTTTAAAATCTCCAGTCATATTAAATTAAGGCCCAAACTGATTCAATTTGGCTTCATCTAAATCTATGACCTAGTAGCTACCAAGAAGGATAGACTAGGTTATGCTGCAGTATCAAAGAATTTCCAAATCTCAATGGCTTAGGAAAACAAGGCTTTATTTTCACATTTATGCCACTTTCATCATAATGGGCAGCTCTGCTCCATATCTCTTCACTCTGGAATCCAGGCTACAGAATAGGCACCATCTGGAACATTACTTTTAGAGGTAGAAGGCAAAAATGTGTTCAGAAGGGTCTCCAGTCTAAAAATGATATATCGCTTTTACTCACAACCAGTTGGCCAGGACTATTTGCATGGCCCAATGCAACTATAAAGGAGCCCAGATGTTCTTACAAGGAAATATATAGCAAATATCACCATTGTCCACTAATATCTGCCCTCCTGGGTCGCCAAATATTTGGTACATCATCCTTCCTGCATGAAATATATGAAATATATGCTCATCATCAAAGGAGAAAACTCCAAAATGCCATACAGTCATGACATTAAGCTCTGGGTGATTCAAAGTCATTTCTTCTATATTGGAGTGCTGTGCAGTAGTATATACATCACATTCAGGTGGCCTTTTCTTTATATGGAGAACTATAAACTGAAAAGCTAAGTTATCTACTCCTTGTACACCCTATATAAATGGTGGAACAGGAACAATAGGAAAACTGTAGTAACTCTCTAATTCAGAAAGGGGGAGAGTGGGAGACACATGGTAGATATTGATTCACAGCACCCTACCCTGGAACTGGGGGGTGTTTCTTGATTAGGCCTACATTCTATTCCCTGGGAATGGTTCTCTAGTCTCATGTTCTCTGTGGCCTTAGATTTGGTCTTCGTCCAATATATCCCTTGGCCATTTTAAAGTGAGCATTGGTGAATATGCCACCCCTGTGGGCTGAGCAGCTTCTCCAATCTGCTTCCTGCCCACAGAAGGCTGGAGCCATTAAGGTAATTTTACGTACCAGGCTGTCACAAAATCATCTAGTCTATGTCCAGCTTCTTCTTAATTGAAGTCTTTTCCTTTTTAGTCAATACTCCATGTGCCAAGAGCTACATCAAAGGTTCTTTTCAAGACATTTGCATCTTCTTGACTTAATTGCACATATCCGGAGGATATAGAGCTTCAGTGGTAGGACCACACCCTAACTTTTTTTTCCCTGAGCCATTTTTCTTCCAATTGAAAAGATTTATTGGGCACTCCTTAATCTATTTAGAAGTTTTAACAATAGATGTGACAGCCATGTCCTTGATTTTATCCTTTTTTCAAGGTTGAGTTTTAATAAATCTCTGTAGCTTAAAACATTTATCAATTTTAACTTTTACTGTTTGGGACTGAGAAACTTTTGCCTCAACCAGTTTCTGGGCTCTCGTACTCTTTCATTCCAATTAATTTCTTAGCTTGTGTCTTTCTTAAATTATCTTGTCAAATGCTGCCAATAGCAGGCAACATATCCTATTAACATTCTAATATACAATGATTTCCCTTAAAGCTACAAATATATTAGGTATATTATCTTCCTGGATATCTATCCCATGCAACAGTCTTAACAAATGTTCATCACTGCATAATCACTACATAATTCTATCGGCCTTCAAAATCAGATTTCTTGAACCTGAAAACTGTCTCCCACCTCAAGCTAATTCAATACATTTTAATTTTCTTTATTTGTCTTGCTCCTCATGCCAATTTCTGTAGCATTCAGGATGTGCTAGCTTAAACTGAGTAACAGAGTACCCACAAAATACAAATAACTTATAACATCATAAATGTTCATGTTCAAACAAACAAGGAAATTCCTCCCCTCTCAATCTCTCTGTTTCCCCTGCTGCACATAGCTGCTCTTCCTGGCTACTCTTGCACAATTATTTATTTGTTTATTAAGCAGTTTTACTGAGATATATTCACATACCATATGAGATATCCAAAGTATATAATCGATGGCTTTTTTTTATGCTTTTGCATACTTTGTAACAAATGTATTACAACAAAGCAACTCGTTGGTGGAGGGATAATGCATGGGACCACTGTATGTTGTTATGTGTGTTTATTTTGTAAGTTCACAACTTTTACTATACACTTGTTGTTTATGTATGTTCATGTGTAAATGATATGCTTCAATAAAGAAAAATTCATGTTCCTCAGAGGGGGACAGTCTTGAACTCCCTCTCTACCATCTTTGCCACACTGCCTTAGTTTAGAAGACAAGCATCATTTTTCCCTTAGGTCATTTCATTCGTATCACTCTCTCAAGTTTTGAACTCATAAACCACAAACTGCTGCGAGAATGACCTGTATATGATAAAAATCTGAGCAATATCCCTGAATTTACATCTTTCATTTTTCAATTACTCTCAATCATATTGAGGATAAAATTCCTCTTTTTAAGTTCTTTCAAGAGCTAACCACTTACTAATTCTCTAGCTCATCTCTGGCCACTTATCAAAATGCACCTATATTCCAGTCATACAAAAATAGTCTATTCCCTCTTGCCTCCACCTGCCTCCTTTGTGTTAACTCCTACAAATTCTGTAAGACTCAACTCAAACAGAGACAAAGCTTTCCATTGCCTCTTCTCTAAGTTGGGTAAGTGGAACTTCCTCCCTCCTTAGCATCCTGTGTGTAACTTTATCAAGTTGTTTACTACATTATAGCTTGTGGCTTACTTTTCTATCTCCTAGAGTTGACTCTTAGTTAATTGAGAGTAGTGACTGTCTTTCTCCTTCTTATTCTCAGTATCTAGAACAGTGTCAGATGTAATAGATGTACATTATTCATTAATTCATTCAGTACATGTTTATGGAATACCTATTTCTTTGCTGGACATTGTGCTACACTAAGAAAAGGGAGAGGTCCCAGAATAGGAAAGTAGTGTTCAGAGTTTAGATTCAAGGAAGACTATTTCATGGTGATGGGGTAAGTGAAAAAATATGGAAGTAATTCAACGCTTTGTATCATCATATTTCAGAGAGGAAAATGCTGAAGAGAATTGTTGTCTTAAAATTTTTTGACAAAGATATTGACAAGAACAAAGAATTTTCACAAGCAGATAACCTAAGATCATTTTTCTTTGTGTAAATAGTTGGTATATCTTTTAAGTCAATTGGGTCACTTTATTTTTTAGCCAAACAGAAATTTCTTAAAGTAGACTTGATATTATTTTCCTTTCTTTCCAGAGTTTCTCAGATCAACAAAAATATGCTATCGTTCCGTAGTCCATGAGCACTGTTGTTGTTTGTTAGCTTTGGACAAATTTTTCTTTCTTTAGGTCAAGACCCCTTGCCACTGAGTGTAGTTGATGTCATTCCTGAGTGTCCCATGAAACACTTCTCATCCCCAAAGACATGGATGAAAACTTCTAATTATGAAAAGGGAATCTTATTTAGACAAGTTAGATTGCTGCCTTATAATTTTAGCTGTTGAAATCTTGACCCTGGTCTTTAACCATACCACAGTTGGCCCAGCTCCTTTATGCAGGGATTTGTAATATATTTTACTAAATCCAATGTGAGTCAAAAAGTCAGTTTCAATTTTTCTCTTATTTCTTCTTTCTGACACTATTTAGTTTTAACAAAAAATAAATAAATAAAAGTTATTATTTATTTATTTAAGAGGTTGCAGGACCACAGATATAATGACTATAAGGCTTTAGGTTTTGAACATCTGGAACCAAGAATGTATAGTTTTAAGTCTAGTTGTCCTCCTTTCAGTATATGAATATTTTCATTTCCTTGGATTACTCCAACACCTATTGTTTTTGGGCTTTCTTCATACTCTATGTAATGCAGTATTTTATGCTACCTTCATGTGTATGCATTTGTGCTTATATTTTTTAAAAATCATTTGCCCCTTATATTTTAAAAGATATAAGATTATATTAACAATACTAAAAAATTATTTGTCCCTTTCTGTAATAACCTCTCATAGCTTAGAGAGGGTTTGTCTTGTAATATGCTTACTAAATCACTTTACCTTCAAAATTTCCTTTCTACTAAATTTCTTTGACCAGTTAATTACTCCAAAAATAAAGAAGTCTCAATAAACAAGAAAAATGTTTTTATAAAAATGGTTGTGTACAGAAAGGAGTGTGTGCATTCAACATGTCTCTAACCCAGATACTAACTTGTGGGGTCACGGTGATTTGAGGCTGTATGTACCCTAGAAATATATGTTCTTGGATTTAATCCATTCCTTTGAGTGTGGACCCATTGTAGGTAAGGTCTTTTGATGAAGCTACTTCAGTTAACGTGTGACCCACCTCAATCTGACTGGGTCTTAATCCACATACTGGAATTTTTTATAAGAGTATGAAATTCAGGCACAGAAAGAGAAAGCCATGGAAGCCAGAAGCAGAAGGCAACAAAACCCAAAAGAGAAGGGAGAGGCTAGCAGATGCCACAATGCACCTGGCCATGTGGAGAGGAGCCCAGAATGGCCAGCAGCCAGCATGCAGGAAGAAAGATCACCTTGATGGTGCCTATTTGGATATTTTCTTGACCTCAAACTGTAAGCTAATAAATTCCCATTGTTTAAGCCAATCCATTTTATGGTATCTTCTTTAAGCTAGGAAACTAAAATAGATTTTGTTAACAAAAGAGTGGGTTTCTGCTATTGCTAATACCAAAAATGTGGAAAGAGTTTTGGAGTTGGGTAACGGGTAGAGGCTGGAAGAATTGGACTGTACTTGATAGAAAAGGCCTAGATTGCTCTGAAGAGACTGTTGGTAGAAATATGGATGCTAAAGTTACTTCCATTGAGGCCTTAGAAAAAAAATGATGAATGTGTTATTGTAAACTAGAGGAAAGAGGATCCTTATTTTAAAGTGGCAGAAAACTTGGTAAAATTGAGTTCTGATGTCAGATGGAAGGCAGAATTTGAATGTTATAAGCTTGAATATTTAGCTGAAGAAATTCCCAAACTAAATGTGGGAAATGCAACCTTCTTTCACCTTACAGCTTATAGGAAAATGTGAGAGGAAAGACATAAACTGAGAACTGAACTCCTGGGCACAAAGAAACCAGAACTTGATGATTTCAAAAATTCTGAGCTTCTGCAAAGCAAATCCCTGGAGAATAGTGTTCTTTGTGAGGGTTTAACTGAACATGGATCCAGTCAGCCATTTCAATGCAAGTCAGGACTGAAGGTGCAGTTACCCAGGAAGGATCTGTGGAAAGTCCTACTGTCTGATGGATTGGACCCCTGTGTAGTATATGCCAAACTGACAAGTTGTGTGTGTGTGTGTGTGTGTGTGTGTGTGTGTGTGTGAGTGATCTGTATAGATAGAACCACTGCCATCCTGGACTAAAAGGGACAGAAAATGGACAGATGGAAGGAAAAATCACTTCAAATGCGGGACCATAGAAACTAAGACTTTGACTGAAGACATTTTCTTGGGTCAAGAGAGAAGGCCCCCATGTGTGTGGAAAGTTAGAGTCTGCATTGGCAATTGGAAAGGGCAGGTCTTCTGTCCCATTGTTCAGGAAGAATTCTACCACCCCAGTTTTCTCAGATGCCTGGGGGATTGTGGAGGGTCTGCCCACCACCTTGATACTTGACAAAGGTGTAACCTAGATCCTAACCACCATGCTGATGCGTGAAATGTGTCCAGGGAGAGCAGGGCCATTGCACAAGTACTTTAAAGGAGTGGGGTTGCCACTTCATTAATCCCAAAGGATGAAACAGCGTTCCAGAGATGAGTCTCAGACCTTGTACTCTAATGGTGTATGCTCTGCAGGGTTTTGGGATTGCTTGGGACCCATGATCCCTATTTTCTTTCCAATTTTTTCCTGTGGGAAGAGAAATGTTTATCCTATGCCTGCCCTTCCATTATACATTGAAAGCAGATAACTTGTTTTCTAGGTTTCACAGGTCCACAGCCAGAGGGGAACTGTGCCCTAGAACAGATGAGAGTTTGTATTTAGCATTGTTTCTGAAATGACATAAAGTTTTTATTTTTCGTGGAATGAATATATTTTGCATATAGAAAGAACATGTCTTTTTGGGGTCCAGAGAGTGGTGTGTGGTGGTTTGAACCTGTGTGTACCTTAGAAAAATATGTTCTTGGGTTTAATCTATTCCTGTGGGTATGGATCTTTTGTAAGTGGGACCTTTCAATGAGGCTACTTCAGTTAAGGTGTGACCTACTTCAAACTGAATGGGCCTTAATCCACTTCTGAAGTCCTTTTACAAGAGAATGAAATTCAGACACAGAGAGAAAGAGCTACACAAGCAAGAAGCTGAAGAGAAGGGAGACATCAGCAGATATTGCCACGTGCCTTGTCATGTGGCAGAGGAACCAAGGATCACCAGCATTCAGCCTTTGCTAACTTAACATCACCTTGATGATGCCTTGATTTGGACATTTTCTTGACCTCAAACTGTAAGCTAATAAAGTCCCATTGTTTAAGCCAACCTATTTCATGGTATCTGCTTTAAATAGCCTAAGATACTAAAATAAGGGTCAAATCTTACTTTTGTGGTTTTTTGACAACACATGAGGTATTGGAGGTTGTATGTTGTCATGGTGAGAGAACAAGTTTTGTAGCCAGGTAAATCTGAGAATAAGTTGAGATTCTGGCATATATCAGTTATACGTCTTTGCAAACCACTTAGCCCTCTGAGCCTGAAGTTTTCCTTTTCTCTAAAATGGTGTTAATAATACTTAACCTTGCAGGATTGCTGCAAAGATTAGAGATGAAACTAGGTGACACACAGTAGACACTTGCAAAGTTATTATTTTTGCTCTTGTCTTTTGAGGGGCAAATATGATTATTCTCTCTATCCTTTTATTATAATTTTACTTTCTCAGCACTTTGGGACCTTCCACTCTTTCTTTTTTTTCTTTTTCTCAGATTATTATTCCTTTACAAAACAGAAAGAAGAAGAGAAATTAAAATTATGATATTTTTCATTCTAGCCACAGTTATGAATAATATTGTTATAAGAAAAACTCCAATGTGATCAATGAACTCTGATTTTAAATGAAAGATAGAGAAATATTGTAATAGGCAAGTATTAAGGGAGCTTGAGTTGAGCAGTGAAGGAGGTATGAGGTTTAGTAATCTGAAATGGGCAGGGTAAGCCTCTCCTGCTATTAACTACCTTAAATCCAAGTCTTAAGTAATCAAAGCATTCAGGAGAATGTGAATCATGGAAAAAAAGATGATAATAACTCAAAAACATAGCCTAATAGAGAAGTACACAGGCCAGCTGATCAACACACACATAGACTGGGAATACAAATAAGATACAAGTAAAACTCACAAACTTGCACACAATGCTCTTAATTTTTGCCCCAGAAGAGAGATTTTTAATGAACAATCAAAAATCCGATAGAGTGAACTCTTGATTGACTACAAATGTAGAGCAGGATATAAGTGGATAATATTATTTAAAAATAAACAAAAGTTTCCATATGACATTGAAAAGCAGAAACACTAGGATAATGTACATATTCTCAGGTTCTGACCATACTCAGCTCTGAAATTTGAAACCTAAGGCTGTCATATTATTAGTTGCTCAGGCTCTCTTTGTAGGTAAAGAGAGTGGTCTGAGATTATCATTTACAGAATTTGGTTTCCATTTTCATACTTTTTCAGATCCTTAGTTTTTAGGCTACCAAGTAAATTTTTAATTTATATTTCACTGATTCAATGGTTAGTCACCACCTATTACCAATGACTGTGCCTTTAGGCCCCCAAAGCCTTAAAAAATACTAGTCAGAAGATGCAGGCATCGTCCCACTCATATTTTTGTGTGAACTTGAGAAGGTTATATCAATTCTTTCAACATCACTTTTATCATTAGTAGAACAAAGACCTCAAGGTCTTTTTATAACTCAAAGACTTTTGGTTCTATAACTTCTTTAGGTATTAAAAGAGAAATAAGAATGAAAGATACTACTAACGATGTCTAAAACTTAATCAGTGCTTAAAATATGTAAGACCTTGTTCAACATACTTCACACTACAAAGTCATTTAATCATAATTCTCCAAGACAGGTACCATTTGTCCCATTTTGTAGATGAGGTAATTGATGCACTGAGAGGTTGAGTAATTTGTTGAAGTCACACAGATAGGAAGAGGCAAGGCCAGAATTTGAACCCACATGTTCCACTACAGAGTCCCTGCTCTTAATCGCCACACTGCCAAAGAGTGAGGGAGGAACAGTAAGGCCATTTTATGGATGGCCTTGTGTGCCTCAGACAAGAATTTCTACATAATTTGTGGGGAAACAAAGAGCTACTAAAGGATTTTGAACAGCAGAATGTGTTATAGCCCAATCTACATTTGAGGGAACAATCTCTGGAAAGAATGTGCCAAATGTAAACATGGAGGAAAAAAGAAGCAGAAAAAAAAAAAACAGGAGGGTATCTCAAGATGAACAAAGGCTAAATAGTTCAACCAAATTTGAGAAAATAGGAACAAAAATAGGAGGCTAGACTTTAGGGAGACAATTGATGATATAAAATATGCATATAGACTAAGTTGTACTCTATGTTTTCCAATCTAGATGGCAGGAAAATAGTGCTATCATTAACAGACATAGGGAAATTATATTGAGGAATGAGGTTAAGGGGGAAAGATGATGGGGCTACTTTGCTAAGAAGTTGGGAGCTAGTTTGGAGACAGGTTACCAAAGAGGATGGAAGGAACTGGGCAATCAGAATTTAGCTAACACAGATACAAATGGTTTCTCAGTCAGATTAGAATTATGGGGTGATGGGACAGTTCTCTGCCTCTGCCACCTCACGTAGTTGGCCTGGGTTGATGATAGCTTCACAATTTCAATATGGCGGTGGAGAAAGTTGGTGGCAGAACTGAAAAAACATGAACACAATAAAAATGACCGTTTTTGTTTTGCTTTCACCATATTCTCTTCTTCTGGACTGAAGAGAAAATGCCAGACTCCTACATAGCAATATATCAGGAAAACGTCACTTCACTTTCATAACATGCAAAAGCAAGTTCTGTAGGCACTGACTTTTTCCAAAGGTGGATTACAAGTAATCCAAACAGTGGCCAAGAGGGCAGAGTGAAGGCACATGGTCAATCTTTTCTATGATTTTCTAACCTTTAGAAATTCAGAATTTTTAAATTAGAGAATTCCAATAATAGACATTTTACCATAACATGCTCACATTGAAAATAATCTGGAATGTGTCATTCTCTTTCAAGATGCCAGTCAGAAACTCCATTCTGCATAACTTTTAAATTTCCTGTTCTGAAAAAAACAAAATTTCCGTGTAAATCCACAAAACAGGATTCTGATCTGGCCTTTTGTTTAACTAAAAAACCCATCAAAAACCTTCACTTTTCTTTTTATGAAGTTTGCTTGTAGTTTCACACCTTTGTTTGAGTGACACAGTGCCCCTAGAAAGGTCAGTTTTTTATTTTCTGCAGCATGGGGGATGCGTGGGAAAACCAAATTTGGGAATGAGAATTAACAGTCAGTCTATGCTACCTTTAACTCATTCAATTTATATTTTTTTAATATTAAGCTTTTAAGTGTACATCACTATGTTGGGAAGAGAAATATGCATACAGATGAATGGCATAATCCCTGCCTTTTGTGAAAATTACGGAGAAACAGGCAAAATCTAAGTGCAAGGAGTGCACTAAAAATTTCCTATGTGTGGTATGAATAATACTTTGGATAGGGAAAAGATCATTTCTGCTTAGAGCAAACAGTTTAATATACCCTTAAAATTGTGTGCCCTCTCTCCTACAACTCAGGTTTTTAAAATAGACTTGCTGTCCCTTTGCATGGAAAAATCCCCAATCCTCTATTGTTTTTCTCTACTTGATAAACTATTTCTCCTTCAGTACCCTGCTAAAGATTAACCCCTGCAGAGGGCCTGCCCCAGGTTGAACTAATTTGTGTGCTACCATAGTTTTTATATTATAGTATATAACTATATATTATGGATTATATATATTATAGTATTTATCTATTTTAATAGGGACAATGTCATTCATCTGTTTTCCCAGCACCCTGCACAAGTTCTGGGACATGGAAAGCTTTTAAAAATGTTTGTGGAATGAATGCAAAAACTTATTTTAATTAGATCTTCAAGAATGGATAAGATTTCTGAAACTAGAGATGAAAAGAGGGGACTCCAAGAAAGGCAAATATGTATAAATACATAAGACATATTAGAAGAATGAAAAAAAGAGAAAATTTTCTAAGATGGAGAATGTATATAAGGTAATAGGAGATAATATTTAAAGGAGGTAAAGCAAGATTTGGAGAGGCCTTAAATACAATAGTGAGATATTGGACTTTTTTGGCCATAGCCAATGAAGTGTTTCTAAATGTTTTTGAGCAACTGTGTGTCATGACCTAGCTATTGTTATAACAGTATGAATCATGAGGTATGCAAGATGGATTTTCTAGAGTAAGAACCAAGTACAGAAAACACAATTTATCTATTGGGATATCATTTCAAAATTCTAAAAATAGATGGTCAGTACCTGAACAAGGGCCTTGGAAAAAGAAATGGAAAGAAATAAGTGAATTGAGAGAACTGGTGAAGGAATAGTCAACTGGCTATTCATATAGAAGGAACTGTGAAACATACATTTTATGCAGTGATGAAAACCACTGTCAGTACTTACAGGGAACTCCATGGGGTGGAAACACGTATAGAATGAACAAGATGTAAAAGCCAACTAGAGTAGCACCTTAGTTGACAGAATTACATTTGGGTTTTAGGGCGTAGATTTTTGCTTTGGTGTTTCATTCTGAGCTTTATTTTCACTTCTTTGTCTCCTGATTCTCACTTCCAGTTGTACTCCTATTTCCTTTGTATCCCATTCCTAGATGGTTGGTCTTTGGTTTTCTGAAGTCTACTTCTATATTTACTTCTTTGTGGAAACTATCTAACCCAAAGTTGATCAGCTTTAACATTCACCTACTGTTTTGAACTGCCTCAGCTCTATACAACTTCACCTAGTCGGTGGATCTTGACAGGGAAATCAATGAAACTACTGAGACAAATTTATAATCCAGGAGAAGAAATATTTGAGAGATGGAGAGAAGCTAATGAATTTAAATCTATATGTTTAGCCCAGATTCCAGTTGCACTTCCTTGGCCATCTACATTTAGGTAGGTTTGCCCTAAATAACTAATACTTAGAAAATGATAAAGCCTCCAGAAGATTTCTGAAAATTCTTCAGAGACTTATTTCTATCACTCTTCCTCTGGTCTTTGCTTTCTGCATGTACTATCAGAATGACACTGCATTTACTCAGATATTGAAACTTAAACTTCTTAAAATTCTGGAAAGAAAGAAAGAAAAATTAATATAAAATGGACTAATTGTCAATATACACTTTATTAAAGATGTAGGAAATATTAAAACTGGATTTACATCAATTACCTTATATCAAACAAGGTAAAAGCAAGTTACATACTCTGCCTCTAAAATTTTTTTCACTACTCCTTTTCCCATGCACATCTGTGTCCTCTCCACTTCACTGATTGATAGTTTGGGAACAATCATAGGAGTTGAATCACCCAAAAAGATTAATGGGGGGAAGGAGCATGGAGAAGTTTTAGGAATGTCCATATTTAGTGGGTAAGTTGAGGCAAAAGAATCGATGAAGACAGATAGCAGGGATAGGAATAGCTGAACCATGAAATTGCAGTGATATTCAAGCCTTGTGAAAAAGAGTTCAAAGAAGAAAAGTAAGCAAAGTTACGAAATGTGACGGAAGTGGTGAGAAGAAGCAGGCCTGAGGAAGGGTTCCTGTATTTCCTGATTCTGCAATTTATTGCCAACTGGCAAGAGACAATTCAGTAGATTAGTAGAAGCATGAGGTAGATGAGAAGGACCTCAGAAAGGGGCTGGGGAAGGAAGTGAGACAGGAATGTAGCTCACTGGGAAATTATTTCTATATGCCAACAGAGGGAATTTGATGTTTTATCGTGTATATTACTGAAGGAATTTCATGCTGTTAGAGGTCCCATGTGTATGCTGATGAGCACATATTTTATGTGTTGTCAGGACTTTAAAGGTTTGGAAGTGGAAACTTCTCACTTCATTGGCTCTTTGTTCTCTAATCTTTTTGAGGGAAAATGAGAAAAGCTCTTGTATTAATACTCTCTCATTCTACAAATATAGTATCATTGGGACGAGGGGATAGAAAGGGAGGGGGAGAAATAGAGAGTCCTGTTTGTTTCAGCTCATTCTATTTCTTCAACTAGCTAGAGCCGAAATCAATTTAGAGTTACATTTTCAATTCTCCTACTAGTTCAATAAAGGAAGGTCTGACTCTGGATGCTTTCCAGACAGATTCTAAATACAAACCCATTGTCTGCACACATAATCAGTTTACTCTTGGATTTGATATGAAAAATCCACAAACTAAACCTACCACTTTGGGGACCCCCTAATTGACTTCAGTAGGGAGCTTTCTGCTGTAAAACAGTGCTTCCACTTTAACACTTGGACATTCAACCTGAGTGAACTGGTTTATTTCCACCCCAAGCAACAATATCCATATTCACAGTTTCTAGATAATTACTTCGGATATCCAATTTACTTTAGCATCACGTATTTTAGAGTTAGGATCGGGAGAACATATGTCTGAACCACATAATTAGCAGATTAAAAACCGAAGACCCCAGAAACTTAATAAGAAAGGACTAGCATTCATTTTTCTGAATCCAGTTCCAGGGCTCTGACCCTAATCATACTTTTTAGTTTGCTTTGAAGATTGCCTTTTACCACACATCTGTTTTTCTAGTCTTGGTTTATCTGTTAATTATATTTTCAATCATAATTAACTCTAATAGGCCTCAGTTTTCTCATCTGTAAAATGAGTGAGTTTAATTAGATACTTTTGGTCCAGTCATGATTCTATGACCATAATGAAATCAATTGTCTTATTCATAGGTCTTTCTGTTTCAAGTAATAGAAACACAATCAAGCAAGTGTAACTAAAAGATAGATTTATTAGAAAAGCATAGGGCTATCTCACAGTTCCCAAGGTCAAGAAGTACAGGGAGGGCCTTGCCAGCAACTGGGACTATGCACTGGGACTTTAACAAGGTCATAATTTATTCCTTCTGTTTTTCTCAGAGGCCCCTGGATTTTTGTACTTGCTAGTTTATGAATGTTAGCCTTATTGTTCTTTCTCTTCAGGTCACCTCTTTCTCCTTTGCCAGACACAGAACCAGACTCTCCATAAGTGAGACAGGCTAGAACAGGAATCTGAGGGGAAAAAAGGTGCTGTAGGAAAGCACTAGGGCAATAAGGGTAAGAGTCAGCTCTGTATAAAATTTTTGCTCACGATTGTCCATCTTTGCCTGCGCCTGGGCCTGACAGCGGAAAGTCTGGGCAAAAAGGGAGGAGTCAACCGCCCAAGGTCAATACCTGAAGACAATAGATAACTAGAAAACCATTTGTACCCGGTCCCCTGACCCCCATTTAGGCCTGCAGATACTCAGAATCAATGAAAATGTTGTTTTTCCAATCCTTCTTTTGCATACATAGAACCAATGAGAAAGTTATAACTCACAAATCTTCATTTATATGAATGAAGGAAGGGGTGGGGGGTGGGGGGTGGGGGCTTGAAGGCTGGCCTTAATAAGCCTGCAGCCCCAGCCCCAGTGCATGTCTCTCCCTTGAGCACGCCCAGATCCCTGTCTCGCGTGTGTACTTTCTTTCCCGTTACAATAATCTCTTTGCTTGCTTAAAATATGGTGCGTCCTTAAATTCCTTTCTGCCACGTGGCCAAGAACCTGGAAACCCACCACCGGCAACACAAGGGCAGCCTTGGCGCTCAGCTCAAGTACCAGCTGAGTCAAATTAGTGTCTCTGAATGAACCCCAAATGCAAATATCTCTTTGATTAAATCTGATTGGTCCAGCCTGGGTCAGGCATCTACCCAGCTCAATAAGCTGCAACAGCAGGGCAAGGCCAGAATCTACTCCATCTTCAGAGAATGGACTAGGCAAAGTCCCTGAAGGAATACTATGCATTTAGAGTTGCTAGAATTGATTGATACTTGATTAACACCATGATTCTATAGCGAAATCAAGGATGCTATAAGCAGAAAGCCCAGTATGAATATTTTTTTCTCTCTGAGTTTGACCAGAGAGAAAATATATGCCCTATTTGGCTACTTGAGACTGTCTATATCTGAAGGATTCCACATTCAGGTCTTGAAAAAGAAAAAGTAAATTCACGAAGAAGAAAAGTAAATTCAAGCTAATAGTTTAGAATGAAAATGACATGTAGAGCCAGGAAGTGAAGAAGCAACCTAAACCTCTCTGGATAAGAGAGTGAACCCATAGTAACATAAAAGAGAGCACTCTCCAGATACCGGAAGATGTACAGCTATTCCTTTGGGAGGGTCTAAGTTTAAAGAGATTAAGGTAAATATTTAGGATAAAAAAAGAATCAAGTAGGACAAGACAGCAAGGAATTCCCTGTGATTTCCCTTTGAACAGGGGCTGGTTTGTTATTATAATGAAACAAGCCCCCTGCTGGCACCTTTTCAGTGACTTGTTCCAATCCTATTGAGATTTCTACCCTTCAAAAGAAAGGATGTGAATTATTAGACTCTTGGCAGGGGGTACAGGAAAATCTATGTTGCTCTAGGTCCAACCCAGCAGTGGGGGATTAACGTGTGATTGAACGGATTGGCACTCTTCAGCCCCACACTCTGAAGACCTCCAGATTCTGTCAGGATCCCCAACAAGGCAGGTTTCCCAATACGATTCCCCTTTGTTGCTCTCATTTCTGCTTTTATTATATTCATTCACCACCTTGAATTCCACTGGTGAAGTTTACTAACCTACAACCAGGCTACACTTTTTTTTTTCCCCAAATATTGTGTTTTTAAAATTTGTTGAGACAAGGAGGGGGAAAACAATATTGGGGCTTCTTTCTTTTCATCACTGTAGGTCTTGAATTCTTTGAATCAATTTGCTTCAATCAGTTTAAATCAGGATATGCCAGAGAGCTCTTCTGATGGCAACTTAATTTGCTATTCGTTAAAATAGGATAGCATGCTTCCATCTTTCTTTACCCTAAAGACTTTCTAAATCTTAGATTATGAATAAAGTGAACCACAAGGCCCTAGGTTTTTATATTTTTAATTGGAAAACATTTAGAATTGTATTTGTGATATTATCTATAATAGTGTATATATGTATCATATATAATATCTACTGTCTATTACTATATCTATCCTAGGTCAATGCTATATCAGAAACAAAGGCAAATAATCTGAAGTTCATGGACTAAATTTAATTTAATTTCCATATCCATGAGTATTGGGCATAACTATGGTCAAACTTCTCAAACAAGTTTTGAGAAACCTGTCTCCATAATTTTGGAGGCTCTGGTCTGCCTCTTTTTTTATACTATTACTAACCAGTTGTAAATAAAAATGAGTTTGCATTCAAGAGTATTTTTGAATGGGTGTTTTCAGTTGTGAATAGCAGTAACAAAGGCTCCTTAAACACATTACCCTTAGGAATACAAGTAGATCTAGAACTCTGATTTGTGACTTTACCGATTATACCTCCTTCCCACAGATTTGGCATCTTCAGTGTTCATGTATAGTGGCTATTACGTAGATATAAAACCATTTGTGTATTTTTCACCTACACAAGAACTTATGAGCTCTTTCCAAAATGTAGACACTTCCAAAACACTTAGTATTATTTTCTCTGACTTTAGAAAGGCAGGACAAAGAACTGTGCTCTAATGCAAACCAGAAAAATGCTTTCCTGAATTATCAAGACCATATTTTTGAAGAGGTTACACACTCCTTCTATTTGGGATTGGTTTTTATCAGTCTACACTAGGAATATTTGTTCTTTCTAATGGTACATAAAGGAATAAGAAATTATGGAACAGAGGTTTTCAAACTATCCTTTGCATTCCACATTCCAATTTTGGAAGTCATAGAATGTAGAAGGTTCTTTGTTTTAACAAAGAATTGTAGAGAAACATAAAAATATCAAATGATAACAAAACAGCAGAATGAATGAAAGATTCAAAAGTTATGGCTAAAAGTAATCCAACTAATATATGACTTAAAAAATGAAGCAGACATCGCAAACATCACCAAATCAAGATGCTTTGAAAATGGAGCATCCTTCTTCAAACTCTGGTGTTCCATGTGCATGTACAGAATAAGTTATCCCGGACTGCATGGCACATACTTCTTTTGGGAACACTGAGCTGGGTTTCTGTATTCTCTAGTTAACATCTGATATTGCTTAAGAATACCACATTTTGGTAACCCTTAAAAAATTAAATTAATGCTTTACTAATATATGATCTTAATTTCCTTTGAAATTAAAGTGCATGGAATTAAGAGTTATCCAACAAAAGAACTAAATAGATAACTTGCTACTTTCATTTTTCAAAGCAGCTGAGAATATTCCTCTGGCCTACCAAGAGTCCAAAGACCATATTGTGGAAAACATTGTTCCTGAGGACTAAGTCAGACCTTGGCAGATTCATTGAGAGACAGATCTTATAGAAAGCCCTCTTTTCCCCAGTGATAAGAATTGAAGAAAAATAAAGTGTAATTATGAAATTTTTATGTTCCTTTTAAAAAATCATCCCTTTTTCTTTGTATTTCTTCCCTCTCCATAGCCAAGAATAATGATTACGAAGAGGTTTAAAAAAAAAAAAGTGAGTGTATATTGGTTATCTATGTATGTCTGTCATATATGAAATTTCCAAGAATACATGAATGTCTTTTATCTTTATGTAGAGCATGGTACCCATTTTGTATAGTTTTCTTTCACTTTTAGATGCCAAAAGTCATGTAAATCAAAAAGTATCTTTTCATCAACCTACAGAATTAGACTATTAACTTTTCCATATTTTTGTGGTTGAACAGCGATAAAATTTATATTACGTTCACATGCCTTGATATTAATCCTTAGTAAAGCATCCTGAAATTTGATCAATCATCTAAAATTGTATGACCCCCAAGAATTAAGATACAGTCAGCTCTGGTTAAATAAGATGATGGCATAAGATACTCCAGGGTGTCATTCCCCCATGGAACCATTGAATAACTAGCAAAAACTGGCAAAGCTGTCTCCTTCAGGACCCCAGAAAGCATTTAAAGGGTTGCAGTAACTGGGCAAGAGGCAAATCAGAAAAACACAGTTTTAAAAATCATAGAAGAAGCTCATGGTTCCCTTGTTGATCCATACCCCTCCTCTCCCTGGAGCTCTGGAGAGCTAGCCTGCACTCACACTGTGGATTCCTGTTCTTTTTCCAAGGAAGCAGACTCACCCATATGTGAATACTGGGGTGCCTGTATGCAGGTGCCAGTTTACTGGGTGGCAACCTGAAAGCCTGAACCAGGAAACTCTTCTCTGACTTGCCTTCACAGAACTTGATTTTTGCAGGTAGAAGCAGACTACAGACAGTTGAAGAAGTTTAAGAAACAATTAAATCTAAGCAGACTGGGGCAAATGATGAGTGGCTTTAAGATATACAATACAGCAGATTGTTGCCAGAAGAAACAACCAGTGAACTTGAAGATGTGCAATTTGAAATGCTTCAGGCTGAGGACAAAAAGAAAAAATAGAGTTAAAAAAAACAAAATAGAACAGTCCTAAGACACCCTGGGACATCATCAAACACCAATATAAACATTATAGGATTCCCAGTAGGAGAAGAAAGGGGTACAAGGAATATTCAAAGAAACAATGGCAGAAAATTTCCCAAATTTAACAATGGACATGAATATACACATTCAAGAAGCCAGTGGATCCCAAACCAAATGAACTGAAAGACAATCATGCCCAGACACATTGTAGTCAAATCTTCAAATGCCAAGGACAAGGAGAGAATTCTGAAAGCTGCAAGAAGGCAAAGTATTATGTATAAGGGAGTCCCAAAAAGATTAAGTGTCGATTTCACATCAGAAACCATGAAGGCGAGAAGACAGTAGGACAAAATATTTAAAGTGCTGGAAGAAAACAATTGCCAACTAAGACTTTTATATTGGTGAAGCAGTCTTTCAAAAATAAGGAAGGGATTAAGACATTCCCAGATAAATAAAAGCTGAGGGAGTTTATCAACACTAGACATGCCCTACAATGCTAAAGGGAATTCTTCACATTGAAAAGAGCAGAACTGAAGAGTAGATAGAAGAGGCAAAAGAAATAAAGACTTGCAATAAAAGAAACCATGTTGGTAATTATAAATGCCAGTACAATAGTATTGTATTTTTTTGTTATATACAACTCCACTTTTTAATTCTTACATGTTCTAAAGTGCAAATGCATAAAAAAATAATGATAAATCTATGGTATTGGACTTGCAATGTATAAGGATATAATTTCTAACAACAGAAAGGTTGGGGGTCAGAAGAGTTATAGGAACAGTGTGTGTTTATGCCATTGAAGTTAAAGTTGGTATCAAATCAAACATGATTACTATAAATTTAGGTTGTTAAATTTAAGCCCTATGCTAACCACAAAGAAAATATACTCTCTCTCTCTCTCTCTCTCTATATATATATATATATATATACACACACACACAAACACACACATAAATGAGGAGGTACACTATTTTAAAAAAATCAAATAAATATGAAGCTATGCATTAATGGAAGAATTGAGAGAAAAAGGGAGTAAAATACCCACAAAAACCAAATAGCCAATGGCAGAAGAAAGTCCTACATTATAATTAGTTACCTTAAGTGTAAATGGATTAAAGTTTCCAGTCAAGAGGCAGAGAATAGCAGAATGGATAAAAAAAGAACGGCCCAATTATATGCTGTTTAGAAGAGACTCATCTTAAATTAAAAGACGCAAGTAAGTTGTAAATGAAAAGATTGGGAAAGAACATACCATACCAGGCCAACAGCAACCAGAGTTGGGGCAGCTATGCTAATATCAGATAAAATAGACTTCAAGTAAAAAACTGTTATGAGGGATAAAGAAGGTCATTATATACCAATAAAGATATATCACAATTCAATAAGAAGACATAATTATAAATTTATATGTACCTAATGGAAGAACCCCAAAATATATGAAGAAAATACTGACACAGTTGAAAGGGGAAATACTAAATAGTTCAACATTAATAGTAGGAGACTTCATTACAACACATTCAATACTGGGTAGAACATTTAGACAGAAGATCAATAAGGAAATGGAAAACTCAAATGATTCTATAAACCAACCAGACCTAAGAGACATATATAGTGCACATTCTTCTCTAGTGAACATGGGTCATTCTCCAGGATAGACCATGTGTTAGGTCATAAAACAATCTTAATAAATTAAAAAACATTGAAATCATACCATGAATCTTCCCTAACCACAGTGGAAAGAAACTAGATATCAGTAACTGAGGGAAAACTGGAAAATTCTTAAAAATGTGAAAATTAAACCACATATTCTTGACAACCAATGAGTCAAAAAAATATCACAAGGGAAATTAGGAAATATCCTGCAGTGAATGAAAATGAAAACACAGCATACCAAACTTACGGGATGCATTGCAGGCAATGCTGAGAAGGAAATTCATAGCTTTAAATGCTTACATTAAACAAGAAGATCTAAAATCTGAGATATAACCCCACAATTGGAGGATCTACAGAAAGAAGAGCAAAGTAAACCCAATGACGGCAGGCATAAGGAAATAGATCAAAGTAGAGATAAATGAAATACTAAATTAAAAAAAAAAAATGAGATAATCAATGAAACAAAATGTTGGTCTTTTGAAATAATCTGTAAAATTGACAAATCTTTAGATACACTGGCAAAAAAAAAAAAAGGAGATTATGCAAAAATAAAATAAAATCAGAAATTAAAGTGGGGACATTATTACCATCCTCACAGTAATAAAAATAATTTTAAGAGGATACTGTGTACAACTGTGTGCCAAAAATTAGATTACCCAGATAAAATGTACAAAGTCCTAGACACACACAAACTTCCTACATTGACTCAAAAAGAAATAGAAATTAATACCAAGTGCCAACTGGCAGCTTTGTGCAGTGGCAGTATCGTAGCCAATGAGGTTTATCCGAGGCACGATTATTGCTAATTGAAAACTTTTCCCAAGTGCCAACCGGCAACACAACGAGAAAAAGACCTTGAATAAAAGGGGGAAATGGTAAAGACAAATGAGTTCAAGTGGCTAAGAGACTTCAAAGAGAGTTGGGAGATCATCCCAGAGGTAACTCTTATGCACACCTCAGTAGGAGCTCATAGAACATCTAAGTGCCTATCACCCCACTCAGTGGGGTTCCTGAGAGCTCC